>JBBPJV010000021.1:0-71820 GCA_038088915.1 Sutorius aff. eximius
TCTCATGTACTATTACTATAAGGGGTACAGCACAGCATGGTCTGTGCGCTGGCCTCTCTGCTATATAAGAGCATGGTGAGACGGACTGGGTTTCCCCCCAGTCTTGTCAACCTGTGCATCACCTGGGCTTAAAGGGGAGCAGCCTTCGCTGCTATAGGCTTCCCTTCCAGTGAGAGGTGCTCATACAGACTAACTGTTCTTTACCTCTCATCGTCTACACCATTGCCGGACGTCATACCCAGCCTACTCTCTAGATCGTGGTTAGCGTGTCATCGGGTGGCCCTCCAATGCCGTGTGCTTGGGGTTAGGGTTAGAGGTTCGCCTCGCCCTTAATGAGTTCCTCCTTGGGCTCGTTACATTGGAGTTCACCCAAGAACTTTGCAAGTTGCTCAGAATAACGCAAAAGCTATCTATGGCCTTCCACCCTCAAATGGATGGTCAAACTGAACGAGTTAACCACGACCTAGAACAATATCTTTGTATCTACATCGCCAAGAAGCAACACGAGTGGGCAGATTGGATTAAGATGGCCCAGTTCCAACACAACAACTCCCTTACTGTGGCCACCAGCACTATCCCGTTCGCAGTCACCCGGAATTATGCCCCTTGTATGGGTTTTGAAAATCCAGTGTCTTCTCATCAGTTCAGTTCTGACCTTGTCCACTCCCACAAAGAAATCCAAGCTGCGCTTGAAGAAACACGAACTCGCATGGAACGTTCAGTCACAGACTCCTGGTCTGAACAGCCCAATTACCAGGTGGGCCAGCAAGTCTGGCTGTCCACCAAAAATCTCTCACTCCCATTCCCATCCCCCAAGCTGTCACCAAAATGGCTTGGTCCCTATTCCATTATTCAAGTCCTCCCCAATGCAGTCGAGCTGCACTTGCCCGCTTCAATGAAGATTCACCCGATCGTAAATGTGTCCCAGGTTAAGCTGTACAACACACCTCTCAATGGTCAAATGGTAATTTGACCCAATCCTATCGTCGTTAATGAAGATCATCTTGTCGAATATGAGGTGGACTTCATTGTTGACTCCCAACTCAAATGTGGCAAGTTGGAGTACCTCATTCACTGGAAAGGCTGGGATGAAACAGATCGCACATGGGAACCAGAAGAGCACCTGGAACATGCCAAAGAGGCCATTCGGGACTTCCGTGCAAAACACACTTCCGCACCATGCCGAGTTCGTGGTGTTTCTTTGCAGGAATTTCATTCCTTATTCAGGCCATATGAAAATTTCACCATTTTGTCTACTGCTTGCTTCTCTCGCCTGGAAGTCGAGACCTAAGGGGGGGTAGTGTTACAAAACGCCCTATTTTTCCACTAATTTTCCCTATTTTTCTCACTACGATACAATGCTCAACACTAGTTAACTACCCGAACACTTGCGACACACCGGTTACACCTCCGCTTACATAATCACAGAGTCTAGGGCGCGTTCCCACGCCACTGCACAGCCACATGGAACTCCTGATCCCACATCTGAGATTACATTGGAGATCACATCTCTGATCAGATCTTTGATCATTCCGAGTCATTTCCCGTGCCACATGCATCACTCCTTTTGGATTGACAGGAGCTCCCACCCTTCCCTGTACTATATCTTTAACAGTGCGCTCACTCACACATCAAACATATGGGTACCCATCACTCTGTACTTATACAGGTGCATACCGCCCATTCTGTATTACTACCTAGCTATACTATATTATATAGGTATACATACATGTATTAGTAGATTTATTCCTCATCTATATAAACCCTGAGTGCAGCAACAACTGGATCTCCAGTCTAGCTCACTTGGGCATATCTGGGATTTACCTCAGGCCTGATTGTGGGACATCTAGTGCTCACTTCTCCTTCACCACCTTCGCCCATGGTACTCATTCCGCATGTTCTCTTACTCATATAAATGTTGCTGGGCATCATAGCCAGTTCTTTGTTCCACCCTGGTGTTGTTCAGTTCCACTCGGCCTTTGATAGGTCTCGTTTCACTCCCCATTTCTCCTCCAATGCCGTCCACCTTGTCGTCACCTCTCAACTCTGAGGAAGCCACCCTTATGGATAGGGTAGAAGCCTATTGGACCAGTAACGCCGGTTGCACTTCCCTCCTATGAAATCATCTGCGATATTCTGAGGCATGTTTCCATTGTCACCAGCTGGGCCACAACTGTGTAACTTGCCCCATATACTCTTGCCCCATCTGTCTCCAGTTTGCCCCAGGACATGCCCAGCATAGGTGCCCACTTCATCACAGGGCTCACCCTCCCATGATCTTTACCTCCTTGTCATCAGCTTCCATCAGTTCAGTCCCCTCCAATGGACCTACCCAGTCTGCCCATACCTCTCTGTGTAATCCCATGGCTCATATCACCACCAGTCCCGGCCCTCATCGCCACCAAGACATCTATTTCAGAGAGCCTTCTCCAGTTCCCCATTATGACCCCGACATAGATTACTCCCTCGACTACAATGCAGAAAGGAACATGACAGAGTCTCCTGGATTTGACAATTAGACAAGGTCTTCTCTCATCAGTGCCTCGAGTATACTAAGGGGGTACTGTTATGATTTCTCTTTTCCTCATTGTTGTACTACTATTTTTCTTTTCCTTGTCCCAGTATTCCCACTCATCTATGACTCGCCCACCATCTTCCTGTCCATAGTCTCTTCCTACAATTGCTGGTGGGTGCACTCCCAGTTACTTAGTTTCTTCTCTTTTCGCTTCATGGTTACATAATACCTTACCTGAAGGGGTAACTCTTTCCCAGGCCTATTACTATATAAACCCATAGCCACCTCTGACTTTTCCTCATGCTAGTTCTCTCTTGTACCACCATCATCTACAATCACAACTCATCTCCCACTTAGGCTTTGCCTAGAGTGACTCCTTGAGACTAGCTCACCTCGACCTCCACCTTCCTTCTACTAAGGGGGTAGTCTTTTGGGTATTGCGTCCCATTCCTGACAGGACTTTGTCCACACTTCGTCAGTGTCTCTACACCTCTTTGTACTTTGTCCTTGACAGTCTTTGGCCCACTGTTGAGTGGTCAATCCTCTTTTACATGTGTCTTGTTGCCACACCATAGGTAACTCTTCCTCCTTGTCCCCTTTGTCGTTCATCACCCTCATCCAACCCTAGACCCTAGTGGTTGTCAGTGATCATCAAAGAGCTATGCCTGGTCCTACCTGGAACAGTCGTAACACCTAGCTTCAGCATGGAGAGTTGCACTCTCAGTTCAACAGAAGACATTGGAAGTGGTCTAGACCTTGTGGTCTCAATTGACATAGCTGACAGTGCATGTCATCACAGCTGTTGTAGTGGAGAAGGCAAAGGAGGTGAGAACAGGCACAGAGGAGGTCCAGCATGTCCAGGATTGAGTTGTTCAGCATAGAACCACTGCATATATTTTTTGTGAAAGTCCACTGCTGAAGAGGCAACAGGGTATTCAACAATCAGGGATTCTGTGATTCAGATAGGACATGTTGGGGTAGGCATAGCTAAGCTCACCATGGCTGCTTCTAGGGATTCATGTCAACTCACTCACAATACCACTCAGGAAGGCAGTAATGGAGCTGCTGCTGCACATGAAGTGCTGTGCTCTACAGACAAAGGATATGGTTGAGACATCACAAGAAGATACCTGAGTCAGAGGGAGATTGGTTGAAGAAAGAACTGGAACTGGTGTCACTGGTATGATAAGGGAGACACTTATACCAACACCAAAGGCAGGATTCCTGGAATGATATGTAGGATATCCACTGGTAGGATTCCATGGATTCTCTCAAGGTGTAGTACTCATGTCCACTACTTGATGAAGTAGATGAAAGCCTTGGGTAACTTCAGGAGGAAATTGACATTGATGATAAGCAGGAGTGGGAGGTTGATCTACTAGCAGAGGAAGAAATTGGAGTTGTGTAGATTGTGAGAAATCAGAACCAGTGTTGAATGGACACTCTGGCTTGGTTGAGAAGGTGTTGATAAAATGGAATTGTGCTTGCTGGCCTTTCTCACATGGAGAAGTAAACTCCAGACCAAGACATGGGGATTTTCTGTTGGTGGTCACAGCATCCAACAGAATTGGAGAGGAATAGGAAGTGGAATGTCACTAAAGGGTAAAAACTACACTCTGCAGGCAGCTGAAATAGACCATTGATGAGTAGTAGAAGGTGGTAGTTTATCAACATTTCAGTCATGGGGGAAACCAGGGTACTATACAGTTTTTACAATGTACACACCAGTCAATGGCAATGCTTGCAGCAATGCAGGAGAGGGGCTGCCATGCACTATGTGGAGAGCAATGTTATCCTTATTTGTGATGGCAGACAACCATATAACAACAGGATTAACAGGTTGTTTGCCTGGAGTCCATCTAGTAGAGCTCATACTTGTTCTCCTTGTCCCTAGAGTTGCAGGAGGAACAAAACATGAAATGGAACTTTAATTCCACACTCCTAGGCAACTGCCTGTACAAATAGGACTTATGCACTTTCAGGCAATGATCTCACAGACTATGTGGACATTGAAAGGCCATACATGAGGCACTAATCACATGCAAGCACAGTGGGGATCACCTTAACCCTGGAGTCCAGGTGTTAGCAAGGGAGGTAGGCTTGAAGAGAACCTGTCCCAAGCCCTAGAACAAGGATGTTCACCAAAGAGGTGAAGTGATGGCAAGTGGGAGTGAAGAGAAAAGAGGTAGAGCAAAGACCTCTGGTTGAGAGGAGTATTCTCAGGATTTTATCAGAAACAACCAAGTGACAAACCTCAAAGAGAGCTCTGTTGTGCAAGAAGTAAAGATGATCCCAAGAATGGGGATCATACATGAGAAGTAACCTACTTATATATGCTTCTATGAACCTTATTTTGTTGTCCAACTATACCTAACAGAAAGGGTATGGTATTGGCATGACGTCATCTGGAACGGAGTGATGGAATGTAATGGAACTAAATAGAACTATCTAGAATAGTTAAAATCGTCTCGTTCTGTCAGTAGCTTACAGGCAATGAAATAAATGATGATCAACGCCAGTTTAGGGAAATCGGAGTGACTACGGGTCTGGATTAATCCTTGTCTGGCAGCTGCTACTTCCGCGGCTTCGGCGTTGATGGATATGTACCATTCTTTGAAACGGATCCTTGGGCAGCCCCCTTCCTGCATCCACGTTTCAAGGGGATCATCAAGTTCAAGCTGTGGAATACCACAGAACAACTTGACAGTATTCCAGAGCTACGAGATGAATGGCGCTCGACGTACGCTCTTTTCAATTCCGGGAGCATATCCATTGACGTTCCCGACCAAAATCACCGAGATCGGGGTCCAGTAATAACATAGCCAGCCGCATGGGCTCGAAACCGGAAGCATCGCATGACAGACTCTCGGTGATCCTGTCAGACGTGGCTCGCTTTATCGTCACCCATCGTTTCGGTGGTATGTACATTGACGCAGATACTCTCCTCCTTCGTGGCTGGGAAGGGATAATGAGATGGAGGGGGGCATTTGCCTATCGCTGGTCTTATCACGAGTCTTACAGCACTGCGGTGCTCCATCTCAACAAGGGCTCCGCACTTGGGTCGTTCCTCTTCCGGGTTGCCCTGAAGAATGGCTTTGATTTCCACCCCAGCTCGATCACTCGTTACTTGAAGGATGTACATATCTCGCCGCTGTTGACTCATCTCCGCTCTTTGAACCTGCTTGGCTCAACCCTGATGGGCTACGGCATGAACGACCACCTTACCCTGTTTTTACCAGGTCAGTTCCCATTCTCTTCCCGTCGATAAGGGTATGTCGCTATTCCTATAATAGTTTTTCCAACTTTTTCAGTACACCTGCACGCCAGGGTGCTGCACCCCTTGCGTCTGGCTTTGATGGATTCTTCAAAGGCGCGTTCTCATGTCATTTCCATAATGCGTGTTATGTGCACCTGCCGCGAACGGGAACAGTCACAACGCTCATGCGTTCGACACCAGGTGGCGGCCATTCGATCCGGCTCGCCACTGGGCTGATCTTGGGCCACGTTTTGCGGAGGGTGAACGTGCTGCCAGGGCGGCCGCCAAGCCCAACGCTGATCCGGACAATTGGGCAGACGAGATGGAGGATGACAAGGCCGATCTCGACCGGGCTACAGTGCTAAAGCGGACATTCGAGTCGTACATTCGAGGGGAATGTCTGAACATGCACGGGGAATGGATACGTTGGCAGTATTTGTGTACCTTTGAATTTTCGTTTGCTGCGGATAGCTGAGAGAGGAAATGTTTTCGCGCGCAGCCGAGGGGACAGAAATTTCTGCGCATCTCCTTCACCGTCATTTTTAAACAGTTCTCTCTGGCGCCCTCATCTCGTCGCCGGCTTCAGGTCCCATGGCGGCCCTCAACTATTTACCGCAGCGCGGAAACACCTACGCAGAGAAGGCACGTTTGACCAACGGCCTTCCAACATATTCTTCCGCTGTCCAGGAAAAGATGCACCGACACACTCGCTCCTTGTCCTGGACTGTCCCCGTCTCCGTCCCAATCCCCGGCGTACGCACGCGCAGGCTGCGTTTCTTCATGCTAAACCCCACCCGCATGCAGCAACTTGGCCTTTTGCGCTTCGGTAGGCGACGAGGGCCGCTCATCATTTTCTTGCTCTTGTTTGCCTCTCTCTGCACATTCTTCTCCTTCGCTCGCAAGTTTGGTCCCGAGGAGAAGCAATGGACTCCCAACTTTGGAGAGTCATCCACCCTTGTTTTTGGCAGGGAGGACATCCAGCGGATTTGGAAATGGGAGATTGCCAGTGGCCATTATCCCAGCAAGAGGGAGAGTAAGTTATCCGGATACCCTGACAACCTACTGCATACCTAACACACGTCGTCAGTTCCAGAACAAGTCGGCCTGACGTCTCCACCTCTAAACCCTGCTCTTCCGCCTCGAAAGGTCCCCACCATCCCATCTCGCTTTCGGCCCCCACCAGGTCCTGTAGCCACAACAACACGAGGGGATGGCCCACGTCGTGTCTATCTCGATATCCACAGTCAGCCGCCAAACGTTGCCTACCCGCCTCGTCCCGTTCCTGGTTCGGTTGCGGACCTAGACATCATCATGGAGCATTGTGATTTTTCCCAGAACAAGGTGAGCAATGCTGATTGCGTATCCGTATCATCCTCATCTCTTCGCACTAGTATGTTCGTGATTGCCTTGAAGTCCTCCGTTTCGGTGCTGGTCTAGACAATGGTAAACGGCTGAGGAGAGGCAGGATGGACGAGTGGAGATACATTTACATGGAGCAAGACCGTGAAAACTTTACCGAACCGGCACAAATATCATTGGCAAACGTGATTGCACCGCGCCCTGCGGAGTCTGCTGGCATCCAGGATCCTAACGCTGGACTCACCAAAAAGCGTGGAGTGGAATGGGAGCCCCCCCTACCTCTCCGTCCAACACTGCAGCACATCCCCTATTCCAGTCTCCCGTCTTCATGCGATCCTGAGAATCCTCGTCTTTTCCATATGTTCTGGACTGGCCCCTTCACCGATAAACCGTACCTTGCCCTCTTGTCTTTTCTGTTCACGCAAAATCTCGGCCTTCATCTGAAGGAAGACTCTGAACCAAATCTTTGTCGACCAGAGTTCTGGTTGTGGATAAACCCCGGCCCTGCTGCATCTGTTCCCAACCCTTCCGCCCTTACCGACATGTTTGAGCAGCTCAAGACAAATCCGTGGGCGGCTCCCTTCCTGCACCCTAGGTTCAAGGATGTTGTCAAATTTAAGCTCTGGAATACCACCGATCAGCTTGATGGTATTCCCGAACTCAAGGATGAATGGCGAGAACTCAAGGAAACCCTATTCAACTCTGGAGGTCATATTATTAACGTTCCTGCTGATCGATCCAAGAATGCCGAGGCTTCTTCGACGGCCGAGTCAGACAACAGCACCGACACAGCCGCAGCGCCAAAATCATCTTCTACTGGCAACGACGAAGACGACATGCTTAATCGCACGGGTTCCAAATCCTCGTCATCATATGATCGTCTTTCCGTTATCTTATCTGACATGGCGCGTTTCGTTCTATGCCACAGGTTTGGTGGTATTTACCTTGATGCGGATACCATCTTCCTACGGGACTGGGAAGAGCTTTGGGGTTGGAAGGGCGCCTTCGCATACCGGTGGTCCCGTCTGGAGAAGTATAACACCGCGGTGCTCCGCATGAACCGAAACTCCGCTCTTGGATCGTTTCTCTTCCGTACGGCCCTCAAGAATGGCTTGGACTTTCACCCTATGACGGTTTCCCGATACACAAAGGACGCACACATAGAAGGTCTTCTGTTGCGCCTTCCGGACGCTCTTTTTGACTCCGCGTGGCTGAATACTGAAGTTTACCAGCGCGAACGACCCCCTCAACCCTACTTTACTGAGTGAGCATCAACACACTGATCGAAAGAAACCATGACTCAACAGCTTTCAACAGGTTTGCCGACTTTTTCAATACCCCAACACAAAATAGTGCCGCGCCGCAAGCTTTGGGTTTCGAAGGCTTCTTTCGTGGAGCTTATTCTTATCATTTCCACAATTTCTGGTTCGTGTTCCAAGTCATCGAGTGTGGTTCTATTGCGTGACTCACGTGCCCATAGGTGGAAGCCATTTGACCCTTCGCGCAATTGGCCAGATCTTGGACCAAAATTCTCGGCTGGTGAGAAAGCCGCGCGTGCTGCTGCCTTTCCAGATTCCGATCCCGAAGAATGGGTAGACCGGATCGTTGATGATAGACGGGACCTTGACTGGGCGACTGTCCTTAAACGAACCTTTGAAACATACATCCGCGGCGAACGGCCGAACATGTATGGAGAATGGCTTCAATGGTGACGACTCAGGGACCTGCTGCCAAGATCACGATCTTCACTACTTGTCCGATGATCTACTTAATCTGATATTCAACCCTACAAAGTTTTCACGATCACGCATATCGTACATGCATACAATTTGCATTCACCACTATTGTTGGATTAGAAATCTCTGACCCCTTCTAGTACGAACTGTGACACATATACCAACTTTCTGATAACCCACCCTTCCGTGTCCATACTTTCCACATTTTCAATTCGTTACTTCAGGACCGTGCCAGCTAGTTCATGCACAGTGAAAAGATCTAGCCGAAGGACTTTCATAGGACGGTAACATAATCAGATTCTAATATTCCTACTCTCAGGGTGCTACTGGTTGTGAACTGAGCATATACATTTTGATCAAAGGGGGGTCAAGCTTGCTTCTCCAGGGCAATGTTGACGCTTGCCCTCAACTGTGTGATGACGTCTTCAGGTTTGAGAGCACCAAAGATCGCAGTTCCGGCTACAATGACATTGCTCCCTGTACGCGCACATTCTCAGATCCAGGGTCATGGTGAGAGATTAATGACTTACCAGCCTCAGCGCAGACATCAATTGTCTTCGGGCCAACACCACCATCCACTTCAATGTCTTTGCTGGGGAATCGAGCACGGAGCTCAGCGACCTTTGGGACACAGCGTTCGATGAACTTTTGACCACCGCGACCTGACACGGATCTTTCGTGGACCAGGGACGATCTCGGCCGGACATGTGCAACTTACCAGGATATACGGTCATGACCAATAGCATATCGGCTTCCGCACCGATCTCATTTGTGATGGCTGTGGACGGCGTGTCTGGTGAAATTGCTACGCCGGCCTTCATGTTGCGGCCATGAATAGCACGGATAAGGGATATAGCGTCCGCTTTAGCATGTTAGAGACACACGGACAGCAGGAAAAGTGCAGACCTACAAGTTGCCTCGATGTGGAAGCAGTACAATGCACCTCCAGCATCGGCGATGTCGTCGACCCACTGCCCGAGGTGTTACCCATCTGCGGTATGAGGCACAGTGTATGATTACCTTCTCAGGCTGTGACACCATCATGTGACAATCCATGAAAATCCCGGGCACTCCCTTGAACACACACGAGAGGACAGGTGCACCTGAAACATGTCAGGATGGCGGTTCTATAAAGTGTGGCGACTAACCCATGGTGATGTTTGGGACAAAATGACTTTCAATCGATCAGCATGTAGTAGGGTGCGATGCAATAAAACGTACCCATCCATGACATCTGGATGGGGGAAGGCGCTAGAGTCAGTCACATGCATATCAGAGATTGTTCGGGAGGAATACCCATATGGAGCCATTCAGCACCCCCTTTGATCATTCTCTTGCACTCTGCGGTGAGCTGTCCAAAGTCAGAGGCAAGCACTGAGGGTGCGATGATGGGGCGAAGCATGGCGTGCGAGTGGGACAAGGAAGAGATATGGGACACCCACAGTCGCACTGGTGTGAGTTGATCTACGACACTTGCCTATTTCGGACAGTACTGGCGAGCGGTGAAGCGCCCTGGCGACGGATCGGAGTCGATGTCATGGCCCTCTCGTGATATAGACATATCAACACGGTACTCCACCGACTCCACTCGTTCTCATCCCCTTTGAATTCCAACGTTTTCACTCCTTTGTGATAAGTCATGCACTTCATCACTGTCTTCGCACTGTCAGGAACAGACAAGAGACAATCTCGAAGAGAGCTTGTGATTCGAGTAGTAAAGACGATCCCAAGAATGAGGATCATACATGAGATGTAGCTACTATTTATGCATAGTCTGTGGTCGTTTAGACTCCGCTTTAGGTGTCCGATCATTCTACTACGGGACGGAACATTCTACATGCTTCTACCGTATTCTAATGACGTCACAGGAACGGAGAAAATAATCTATCGTACATAATTAAAATCATCTCTTTCTGTCACGCACCCACCATCCTCGCCCTTGTGGCGTTCGGTCATGCCGAGTCCGTTGCTATCGAACGTCAAAGTGAGCACGACGGCAGGTGTTCAATTTTCACCCTCACCCTGAGCCATCAGGAGACCTCGGCACCGTCATAGATTCATACACGCTCCTTGCAGGCTCTTATTACATTGACGCGACATCCGTTGGTATGCAGAGCGCTCAGCCCATATCAACACGCTTAATCCTACTGCACAGCTGCTTCTTTGTATTCGGAAGGATTGACTGCTGCATCAGTTGGCGCTCAGGAAGGTCTCTCGGATGGTATTTGTTGCCTCTCCAGTGATTGTGGTAGATCTAAACACATCTTCACAGCCTCGACTTGGCTAGCGTCCCACACGAACCTCGAGGGTGTTTTCACAACTGTGACATGTCCGTGATTTCAGCAACTCCCTGTCAGGCCAATAACTTTGCCTATTTCTCTTGCAGCCATCGGTGGTGTGGCAGAAAGCGTAGTGACGTCTGCTGGTGGCCCTGCTATCACCCTCGCAGCCAGTGGTGCAGATCTCGTCACTTCGTTTGCTGGTTCAGAGTACACTGTTGTTGCAAGCCCCACGAGGTAAGCGGCAGCACTCATCATTGAGGACGAGGCTGAGTCAGATTTTAGTACCTCAAATGCTGCCATGAATGTGCATCCTGCAACATTGACGGCTTCATCAGCGTCTGCTGTCCTGGCGACTGTTGTCGCAGGCACTCTGCTTGGGGCTTGGTTGGCATGCTAAGGTGATGGTGATATAACCGCTCTTTTTTCCGGCGCACATATTTACTGTATCAACCTCGCTGAGCGAGACTTGGCGAAGACGTCGTTCGATGTTCGTAAGTAGTTGACTGATCCTACGGGATTTGGTTTAATACGGATGTGCTCGTGTTCGGACTGTGCTGATTGATGGCGAATGGCTCCAAACGACGCATATACCATTTCGCTTGCTACGGAAAACAAGCTTGGACGTAAATGCGGATTAAGGAGTCAAGTATTCAAACTCCATTCACTCGTCCGCATTATCCATATTCTTGTTATACTGTGCGGATTTAAGAATCTCGCCGTTGACAAAAGTGCGAAAACCTACTTTTGGATTGAAGAAGAGAGAGTTGTTGCCCCATGGGAAAGGCTTGACCCTGCGATTCAGGTACGGATACGGTGGGGGCTGAGGGAGGGTGCCATCGTTCTCTTCGATCAAGGAGTCTTCATGAGCGGCATGCTCCGACTCGATGTTGTACACCCATGCGCAAGTGACGAAAGCTGGGGAGAATATGAGAGGGGACCATAAATGAGACCAAGCACAACATACTGGCAGGGAATGCGACATAAAGACTAATGCAGGATTGAGCGACGTGAAACGCATCGAGGCTGATGACCTACCTGATTTTGCGCCAGAGGTCAGAGGTATCTGGAATGGGTGAGCGAGTAGAGGACTGGGAGGGTGGGATACACACGTGCGGCGTGCTCACGGAGGGCGCGGAGACGGGTAAAGTAGTCAGAGCCCGATGGTGCGCTCGTTGCGAGCGGGCGGGCGAGGCGAGTACGGAGGACGGAAGACCTGGCGAGCAAAGACATTGTTGACGGAGAAGACGAGGGACAGTCCGGAACGGGGAGTGGATTGTAACTCCGATAGTCTCCGTTTAAAATATTCGAGGTGAGGTGACGCGTCTCATAAGTGCCATCGTCATCGTCATGGTCGTCGTCCGCGCCAAATCGTCTGCTGCTGGCGTGCTCGCCCTTCTCTCAGAACAAGACGTTGCATTCAAACAACACGCCCTCACTGCCCTACATCCCCTCGTCCCTCAATTCTGGGCAGAAATATCGGAACACATCGCCCCAATGTGCGTCTCTTACTTCTTCTTTATCTACCCGTTTCCTCACGTCTACTTTATATACAGCGAAAGCTTGTACGAGTCGGACCAGCTCCCAAAGCCTGTTCGCGATCTCGCCGCCCTCCTCGCCAGCAAAGTCTATTACTACTTGGGCGAGTACGACGAAGCACTCTCGTTCGCCCTCGGCGCAGGCAGCGCGTTCGAAGCGGAAGCTCGCGATTACAACTCGGGCGAATACGTTGAAACCGTTATTTGTGCGTCCCTCTCCGCACCCTCACACAGGCACGCCAATAACATGCATCACACCAGCCAAAGCCATAGACAGATACATTTTCCAACGCGCAGAAGAAACCACGGGAACCAAGGTCGATCATCGGTTACAGATCATCATAGAGTCCATATTCCAGCGTTGCATAGACGAAGGAGAGTACAGACAGGTGCGCACCACTCTTACCCTTCACCCATATTCAGTCCCTTATCTCACCACCTTCAGGCGATCGGCATTGCCCTCGAGTCTCGCCGAATCGACGTGATTTCTCGAATCTACAATACCACCCACGATGTATCGCTCCTCTCCTACGCAATGGAGGCCGTTCTCGATACCGGTTTCTCCCTCTCGTACCGTGACCAGATCCTCAACTTCCTGCTACCCCTCTTTCCCGCACCATCTTCTAAATCAAAGTCTTCGCATATCCACTCCCTCGCACGCCTCCTTGTTACGCTCAACAATCCTTCTATGGCCGCGTCATTACTAACCTCACTGGTTCCCAATGAACGATTACTGGCATACCAATTTGCATTCGATCTGGCTGAAGGTGGCACAAGAGAATTTTTAGAAGGTGTCCGGAAGCATCTGTCAGAGGGAACTGAGGTTGGTTTCTCCTGCTTGCATCACTCTCTCCTTTGTGATCGATCGTGGTAAGCAGGAAACAAAGAGCATATTTGACAAGCTCCGTAGCATACTGGGCGGGCAGGAGTCCGTAAGGCTTTATCTCGAATTTCTAAAACGATCGAACAAGGTCGACATGCTGATTCTGAAGAATAGCAAGGTGATCACCCACGTGACGCGTCTTGTTTTGACACTCATTTCATTCAGGACGCACTCGAACCCCGGTCATCAATATACCACACCGCCCTCACTCTGCAAAATGCGTTCATGCACGCCGGAACAACGTCGGACATATTCCTACGGGAAAACCTCGAGTGGCTAGGCATGGCTACGAACTGGGCAAAGTTCTCGACCACTGCCGCCCTAGGGGTCATTCACAAAGGGTACTTCCAGGAAGGCATGAATATCCTCGGCCCTTATCTTCCTCAGAACGGGGCTGAGAGCCAAATTCAGGGAGCTGCGTATTCAGAAGGTGGGGCTCTTTATGCACTAGGCTTGATCAACGCCGGGTGTGGTAGTGGACAGAATATCGAAAACTATCTTCGAGAAACTCTGAAGAATGCACAAGGCGAGATAGTGCAACACGGAGCTGCTTTGGGTCTTGGGATCGCTGGCATGGGTGGACATAGCTCCGATGCGTATGATGATCTGAAGGAAACGCTTTTCTCGGATTCCGCCGTTGCCGGCGAGGCCGCAGGTTACGCGATGGGCCTTGCAATGCTGGGCTCTGCCAGTCAAACCTGTGCCGAGGAGATGATCACCTACGCTCGAGAGACTCAACACGAGAAGATCATCCGCGGTTTGGCAGTAGGTCTTGCTTTTGTCTTTTATGGCCGGCAGGAAGAGGCGGACGAGACCATTCGATTGCTGCTGACCGAGAAGGTAGATGGTTTCTCTCGTTCGGTCAGACGTTCTCAACGTAATTTCTGTAGGATCCCATCTTGCGTTATGGTGGTGTGTACACCCTCGCCCTTGCGTATGCAGGAACGTCCAACAAGGACGCCGTCCGCCAACTGCTACACGTTGCTGTCTCGGACACGTCAGACGATGTGCGGAGAGCAGCTGTCACGTCACTCGCGTTTCTTCTTTTTAAGAACCCCGGCCAGGTCCCCCGGATAGTTCAGCTTCTCAGCGAGAGCTACAATCCACATGTCAGGTGTGGCGCTACCCTCGCACTTGGTATCGCGTGTGCGGGAACCGGGATGCAGGTGAGAGGATAACTTCAGGTTGTCTGTGATTCTAACCGACGGGTACTTTGCAGGATGCTGTCGAGATCCTGGAACCAATGACCAAGGATGGGGTGGACTTTGTCCGCCAAGGGGCATTTATTGCATTGGGCATGATTCTCGTACAACAATCGGAGGCATCGTCCCCATCCATGTCATCCACGCGCGCACTCTATACCAAGGTTATATCGGACAAGCACGAGGATCCCATGGCACGCTTCGGTGCGGCCGTCGGTCAAGGGTTTATCGATGCAGGGGGCCGCAATGTGACCATCAGCCTACAAAGTCGGGCGGGGAGCCGAAACGCGAACGCCATCGTAGGGATGGCGTTGTTCTGTCAGTTCTGGTACTGGTACCCTCTCGCACACTGCGCTTGCCTAGCGTTTGAGCCCACGGCCATCATCGGTCTAAACGAAGACTTGAAGGTTAGTTCATTGATTCCTGAAGTTGCGAATGCCAACTGGCTTGCAGGTGCCCAAATTCGAGTTCATCTCGAACGCCCGGGCAAGTCTATTTGCTTATCCGGCGCCTGCGATGCCACCGAAGAGGGAGACGGCGGCGAAGATGGCCACAGCCGTGCTTTCAACGACGGCAAAGGTGAAAGCAAGAGAAAAACGAAAAGCGGCTGCCGACTCGGATGCGATGGAGACGGTGAGATGGATGACGCGTCGACCATTCGACGCTGCTGATCGCTTGGACAGGATGAAAAAGCGGAATTGAAGAAGGATGGGGATGTTGAAATGAGAACGGAGGATGCGGCCAGCAATGGATTGGACGAATCCAAGGTGATCTCGACGAAGCGCAAGGGGGAACCGAGCTTTGAAAAAGTTGCCAACTTTTCGCGCGTGACGCCGGCGCAGCTGAGCTACATCAGCTTCCCGCTAGACGGTCGATACCAGCCCGTCCGGCCTGTGTCGCTTCACACACAGGGAGGGAAGGGTAGGGTCACGGCGGGCGTGGTGGGCAAAAAGGGGAATGGACCTTCGGGAATGTTGTGGGAGCGATGTGCAGGGGGAGGGGGGATCTTAATCCTGGCGGATGAGCGACTGGATGAAGAGGCCGAGTTGATCGACCTGTCACCACCTGCAGTGGCGGAGGCGACTGGGAACGGGAGCGCGGTACCGAACGTGTCGGGGGCAGAGCGAAACTTGCACATTGCGCTCGACGAGAGTACGGGGGATGCAGAACCTCCTGCGGCATTCGAGGTACGTGAGCGAGAATGAATGTGTATGTATGTACGAACGCTGATTGGGTGAACAGTACGGGTTCGATACGTAGAACGGTAGTAGACATTTGAATCTAGTGTGACATTGTGTGACATGACGGATCGTGACAGAGTGGCTGATAAGACGCGACTTGTCTCTTCTTCCTCAACATCCTCGCACACGATGGAATCTCGCACAATGGAGCATCGTAGAGCCAGTACGTCCACTCTCTCTCATCACTTTACACCGATCGACGCGTACACACACAGCCTACAAAAACAAGGGCGGCCTCAAGCAAGACGACCTTCGCCGTCGTCGCGAAGAACAGCAGGTCGAGATCAGACGGCAGAAACGCGAGGAGAACATCGCAAAGAGGCGAAATTTTCTCCCCACCTCTGCAGCCGATTCCGACGAGGAGGCCACCTCCAGAGACTGGGAGCCGCCAGTATGTCGTCTTGTCCTTCCCTCGCATCCGCACTCAACCCCCCAGCTTGCGGAGGAGATGATCTCGGGCGTCTTCTCCGACGATGCTGATCGTCAACTCGACGCGACCACAAAGTTCCGTAAGCTGCTTTCCAAGGAGAAGAACCCACCCATCGAAAAAGTCATCGAATGTGGCGTCGTCCCTCGCTTTGTCGAGTTTTTGCGAAATGGGCAATCCATGCTCCAAGTTGGTGGCCCGGCCTTCACCATCTCTTCAGGGCACTGACACTCGCCCCAGTTTGAAGCAGCCTGGGCCCTCACAAACATCGCATCCGGAACTGCCGAGCATACCCAGGTTGTAATAAACGCTGGCGCAGTTCCTGAATTCATTAACCTCTTGTCGTCCCCCGTACTCGATGTTCGCGAACAAGCAGTATGGGCCCTTGGAAACATCGCTGGCGACAGCCCACAGTGCAGGGATTACGTCTTACAACAGGGCGCTCTGCGCCCCTTGTTGACACTCTTGAGTGAAAATCACAAATTGAGCATGCTCAGAAATGCCACTTGGACCCTAAGCAACTTCTGTCGAGGGAAGAACCCTCAACCAGAGTGGGAATTGGTGAAACAACATCCGCTTGTGCGCTCATCCTTATCTAACATCGGCAACAGATTTCACCCGCGTTGACTGTCCTGACCAAATTGATTTACTCGATGGATGATGAAATCTTGATCGATGCCTGCTGGGCCATTTCTTACCTTTCAGATGGATCCAACGACAAGATTCAGGCCGTGATCGAGTCCGCAGTGTGTAGGAGATTGGTCGACTTGCTTATGCACAGTTCGACCGCTGTTCAGACTCCCGCCCTGCGTTCCATCGGGAATATCGTCACTGGTGACGATCTCCAGACCCAAGTGGTCATCGCTTCCGGTGCCCTTCCCGCCCTTCTCTCGCTCTTGTCATCACCAAAGGAGGGTATTAGGAAAGAGGCGTGCTGGACCATCTCAAACATCACCGCTGGATCACCCCCCCAGATCCAGGCTGTTATCGATGCCAACATTATCCCTCCCCTCATCAACATCTTGCAAAACGCTGATTTCAAGACTCGTAAAGAGGCTTGCTGGGCAATTTCCAATGCGACGTCTGGAGGTCTCCATGAGCCTTCCCAGATACGTTATCTCGTTTCGCAGGGTTGTATCAAGCCGCTCTGCGACCTCCTCACAATGATGGACAACAAAATTATTCAAGTTGCCCTTGACGGTCTCGACAACATTCTCAAGGTTGGTGAGGCCGACAAGCAGGCAGCCGGCATTGGAGCTGTGAATCAATATGCCCTATTCGCCGAGGAAGCGGGTGGCATGGTCACCATCCACAACCTTCAGTCACACGACAATTTGGACATTTACAAGAAAGCGTTCAACATCATGGACAAGTATTTCCCTGACGAGGAAGAGGTAGATGCTGCCATTAGTGCACCGGCCGTCGACGCCTCCGGTGCTTATGCTGTATGTGTATTCTACTTTGTTTGTCGATCGGTGACTCACTGGGTGGTTAGTTCCACTCTGATATCAGTGCACCACAGGGAGGCTTCAGCTTCGCACAACAGTAACCAGATTCCGCTGGATCTATGTGGCGAATGCGTCCGTGCCAGTGTCAATGTCCATTTCTTTACCCGTCATCATTTTCATGAACGCCATGTAACATCCTTATCGAGGCTGCCCAGATAGTCCTTTTCTTTTCACACAACACGACCCCTTTTTTTTTTTGCTTCATGTTGAGCACCCGCTGGATACACGTGTTGACATGCGTCTAACGGACGCTAGGTAACCGGCATGAATAGGTGGATGGTTGTACAGCACAAGATGTTATCGTAGCGGAGGCGATAATTGTGTAGCGACGTCACTTGAAATAGAATTGTACAAACTCGCAGTATCTCCTCGACTACGACTACAACCACAGCTGGTCGAGGATCGCCCATGGCCTCTCAAATCCTTCCTCTGGGCAAGTCCGATCGTTAGAAAGGAGGATCGCGTGAAAACCGATTGATTCCCTTGACAGAGCTTATCGACAGATGCATTGGATCACGGATTTGGGTGATCATGAAAAGTGACCGCGAGTTCACCGGGACGCTCCTAGGTTTCGATGATTTCGTCAGTGAGTTGATCTGACTCGCACCGCCAATCTCGTCCAACGTTTATTTATCCCAGACATGGTGTTGGAAGACGTGACGGAATAGTATGCGCAGGCTTGCACGCGGGCAGAACGACCACTTATAGGATTTCCTCCAGCGAGAACACGCCGCAGGGCCAGAAGAAGACCAAACTTGCTCAGACGCTTCTCAACGGCAACAACATCTGTATGGTATGTGCCGCGCTCGACACTCGCTGGAACTGTGTGTTTACCGCACGCATAGCTGATACCAGGCAGCGCTGGTCCAGATTCGTGACGGGACCCCTGTAGTACTTGTCGATAGTTCTAGCAGGCATTTTGCCAAATAGTGACATACAACATCACCTGTCGAAACTTGGTTTTTCATCCAACGACCAGCCCAAGATGCCCATCCGCATTCGAATGGCCATGCATGGCCGCAAGCACAACAAGATATTCCACCTGGTCGCCATAGACCAGCGCAAACGTCGTGACGCAGAACCGGCAGAGCTTCTGGGCATATACAACCCCGCTCTGGAACCAGGAGCGACGCACAAGACGGTCCGATGGAGCGTGGACAGAATAAAGTATTGGTTGGGAGTCGGAGCGACACCGAGTAAATCTGCGGTGCGGTTGTTGGAATGGGTGAGTAGGTTCTCCCTCATGACGGACGTTTGCTAAGATGGCTCGCAGGGGGGCATCATACCGCCAGATTCAAAATATCATCCCAAAACGCTTGGACCACGGACGTCTACGTTTCCTGAAGCCATGGTTGCATCGGGCACGGCTGTCGATCCTCCCAATTCGAACTTGTCGTCGTCATCGTCTGCGTCGTGACCTGCGAGCTGTGGACAGCAAAGCACACTAATCTATTCAACTACCGAGAATATACGTGTCCCGTTCACTGCTCATTGTAGAAACCTGCGCACTATAAATGTAGTTCCGCTTGCAGAAAGGCACAGATCTCATCATGCTCAGCGATTCGCGCCAGCTCAATTCCCGTCAGGTCATCGGGATCCTGGAAAAAGAGGTTGAAGCAACTTTGCGTTAGCCTGTACATGTCAAGACAAACCTTTATCGTTGCATCTGCACCATGCTTGACCAGTATTTTGACTGCTGGCAAGTTGCCTCTATCGCATGCTAAGTGTAGTGCTGTATAGCCCTGCAAAGGAGTGTCAATCGCCGGAGCATCGACGAGAAAGTGCCAACCGTACATATTCATCCCGCTCGTTGACATCCACCGAAGAGTTTGCCACGAGACATTGTGTGATCCCGTTCGCGTCCCCCTGGATAGCAAAGGCGTGCAACGTTTGCCCTCCCACATCATGGTTTCCGTCTGGGGCAGCCATCGCGCTGACAGACCCTCCCATCCCCCCTCGGCCATCCGTGGACGAGAGCGATATGCTCACCCCCAAGTCCTCATCCCATACTTCTCTTTCTTGCGCCTCGCCCACCACTTGGCACCCTGCAACCCATCCGAGCTCTCGAGCAACGTCGAGATATCTTCTCTCAGCGTCTGGCCCACGGCCGGCGTATGCCTTTCCGATATTACTCCACGCGTCCCATTTCGCGCGGCTGGTCAAATCGAACAGCGACGGACGTGGGTTCTGGGGTACCGGTGCGACGGTGAGATGCTTGTACAGTCCGTATAGCTGTCGATGTGCAACACCCACGTTGTCAGGAGTCTATAATCACCCAGATAACGGACCTGCTTGACCTCAAGCTTCGTCGTGTTCGACACCTTTGCTAGCGATGAGGCAGACGACAGGTATGCTGCCGCCTCTGAGAGCGCTCTGGATGGAGTGTATTCCATGATTGAAGGTCGAGGAGACATCTATTTAATTATATAAGCGATTGAGAGTGGTTCTACATCAAATAATGGTATCTAAGCGAGTCCTGCTGCCTTCATCGCCTGTGCAACGTATCAGCGAGTCCAAGAGCCAACGGATCCAGGACTAACCTCGAGCATAGACGTGCCAATCTTTGCGGGACTGTCAGTGACAATCGCACCAGCCTTCTCCAAAGCGGCAACCTTGTCCGATGCAGCACCTTGTTCAACCAATCTCAGGATTCGTTCGACCCCGCAGACTGTGTTACTTACCCTTACCACCAGAGATGATGGCACCAGCGTGGCCCATACGGCGGCCTGGTGGTGCGGTACGACCCGCAATGAAGCCCACAACAGGCTTGGGGTTCTTCCGTGTCTTGTTGTACTTTTCCAGATACTCTGCCGCCTCTTCTTCCATCGACCCACCAATCTCTCCAATGATGACGATGCCTCGTCACATGAGTACCGGAGTCCTCTTAGGGAAAGGAAAAAAAAATCTACCTTTTGTCGCGTCATCCTCGAGGAAGACCTTGATGACATCGACATGTTGCGTTCCAGGAAAGGGATCGCCACCAATGCCGACGCACAGCGACTGCCCGAGACCCACGCCGGTTGTTTGGGCGACAGCTTCGTACGTCAGTGTGCCAGACCGAGACACGATTCCTGTACCGAGGTTCCACCACCGTCCACTTTTCGACATGTCAAGGACGTACCGATTCTTCCCGGTTTATGGATGTGCCCAGGTTGGATGCCCAGCTTGCATCCGAGTGGGTTGATGATTCCTGGGCAGTTGGGGCCAACGAGACGCGACTTTGACTGGCTCTTGAGTGCGTTCATGACCTAGACCAGCAGAGAATCAGAAGCACAATGCGGCCCACCCAAGCATGTGCATACCTTGACCTCGTCTTGTTGAGGGATGCCCTCGGTTATGCAGACGATCAGACCAATTTCGTTCTCGATGGCCTCGAGAATAGCATCGGCAGCGGTGGGCGGTGGGACATACAGGACGGTCGCGTCCGGTTGAGTTTCCCTGACGGCCTGTGAAAGCGTGAGATTAAGACCCCGAATTGCATCCAACGTCGCCGTACCTCACGAACTGAGCCGAACACTGGCAGCCCGAGATGCATCTGACCCGCCTTGTTGGGAGAGACACCGCCAACCATCTTGGTGCCATAGGCCAATGCTTCTCTCACATGAAAAGTGCCCTGTAGTCAATTATAAACTACTTTTTTTTTCCATTCCACGGCCACGTGCGAGCAAGTTCTACTCACCGTCTTTCCCGTGAAACCCTGGCAGAGGACTTTGGTATCCTTGTGGATGAGCAGGTTCTGGATGGTATCAGCGTAGCTTTTTCGAGCTGCAGAGTGGGAAAACGAACGACGAGCTGGACGGGGAGGTCAGTCCCCCCAGAACACAGGTCACTCTGGACACATACCGTTCGCGGGGAGAGTTTGGCCAGCGCGACGAAACATGGTGAAGCAAAAGCACTGAGAGTGGGATATGAGTCTCTGTGATGCCAGGTCCGTGTGAGTAGCACGCCTTGCCGATACCGGTTTGGGCATGTTTGCCTGCAGCACTCCTCGATTTCAACACACATTCGCAGCGCAGACAAGCAATAAACATGTTTGACTACCAATTCCAATGCTACATGCTACACATCCACGAGCCTTGCCAGTCACTGTTCCAGCGGACCAACCCGCCGACGGTCCCGAGCCTTTCGCGAAGCTCGGTGGAGACCAAGAATACTGTACTTGACCTTGTCGTACTGTGCAGTATTGATGGCACTGATGGCAATCAAATTCAAAACTTGGGCCGATGGTCAATAGGTCGGGTACTCACTTGCTCACGTCTATCATGAACCGCTCCTTGGCCTCATTTGGCGCGGCGGATGCGGGAAGTTGTTGCAGCACCGATGGTAGCCACCTCAACAGCTGCGCGGAAAAGAGGACGGCGAGGGAACGGAAGATAGAGACAACGGTGGAAGTAGCGTCCTCTGGGAAGTCTCCGACGAGGCCGTCAAGCAAATAGCCGACAAATTCAAATCCCTCCTTTTCCACAACTGTCTTGATGGCAGTGGCATACACAGCAAAAGTCGCAGGTTGCGACGAAGACGGGAGAAGGCTGTCGTGCGTTACAACGTCGCGGAATAAATCCAATGCTGCGAAAACAAGATCCGAATGAACGAGCGTAAGAGCTGCCATGGAGGCTCGGAATGCCGATGGGAATGTGGTCGACTGGAAAAAGATATCTGGCGCCATCTCCTGCAACTGTAAAAGTAGTTGAACATAGTCTTCCAAAACTATCGCAAAACGTGAGTTCTTACTCGATTAATACGGATGAACAACTTCTCTTACCGTCCGGGAGGTCTCTCGGAGCCTTGGATTGCAAGAGATTGACGATTTTATTCGTCGATCGCTCAAACAACGCCACGAAGGTAGCCCGTAATGTCAAGTCAGATTCCCGACCGAACCTCCCTACAAGCTTGCCTGCAATCCACAGGAATGCTGAGAAGCCAGTAGCTTCGAATGACGTGACCATGCACGACAGGACAGCGGGTGCAACTTGGAGAGTCGATTGACCAAATAGCGTGACACCATGTCGGAGAACCCGCGTAGTTCGCTCGGCGGTGTCGTAGTCAAAGGCGTACTTTGATATGAATCTCTCAAAGATGGTCCATACTTCCTGGCAACTATTCTGGCAGGCCTGGGGCAACTGATCACCAAACGGGCCGATTACGTGTAACATTGCTTCCAAGTTTTCCAGACCATCTGCACATGAATCATGAGTGATCAACCCAGGCACTATTTCGTTAGCTTACAGCCTATCTCCTTCAGCTCTTGCTTCGTGACGGGTGTGGTCTTTCCTGTGACAGAATGGATCTGGGATAAAATGTCGAATGAAAAGGAGCGGAGGGACTCCGCCGCCTTTTCCATTGGCATTGCAGAAATGACAAATGCGATCGCTTCGTAGACTTGCCGCCGGTCATCTTGGGCTAGTTTAGAACCGGTAGTTTTCAGGAAGGTGTGAAGAGTGGGAAGAAAGTCTATGAGATGCTGTGCGGGAGTCAAAAGGTTGCTCAGAAAATAGATTTGGTTGAAGTTACCTGTTTACAATCTTGGCAAAGATATTTGAGCGCTTGGCCAGCGGCCGCGCTCACTTCGATGTCGGGATCTTCGAACCCCGCGGAGATGTATTGCAACTGGAAAGAGATATAGTCCGGGTGACGATTGACCCATTCCGTGTAGCGCGAAATAATAAGTAGCGTAGCGTAGCGAATCCTAGGATGACTTGGAAGAGACGGGATAAGATCCATGATTTTCGGAACTGCATTATCGTCAGCAACATCGACTTCAGCACCCATGGATCGCATGGCAAATAATGGCGCCTCAATTTCCTGCCATGAAATTGACTGAGAACTGCGAGAGAGTGCCGAGGTGATAAGATTGTATGTCGACAGCAGGCACGTGTCTGCACCCAAGACAAGACAGCAGTCCTTCAGGGTATCTCCCATGACATGTCTAAACGAGCGGAAATTGTCGGCTTCTTGAGAAGCCAAGCTAGTAGCATCAGGAGGGAAGTGTAAATGGCGGATAATAACCCCCATAAGCGCCTTGTAGGCTTCGATGAACAGGGGCTCTACGGATGGCTTTTTTCCAATAGTTTGAGCAAGACGCATCCAAAAAGGGAAGGTAATCGGCACGATGTCAAGGTCCGGATATGCAGAGCAAAGACCAATCGCCTCGACAATCGGAAAGAACGTCTCTGTATGGCGAAGAATAAGAAGGCGATAGGTCTCTCCAGCTTCTGCGAATATTTTGGCCAGGCCCCTGATTCTCTCGGGATCTTCCTTTCTTTCGTCGAGTTGAGCCTTGAGATCGATAACACGCGGCACGATGAGTTCTATAACAGGCATGTTGTCGTCGATTTCCTGCGTTTCATGAATCAACTCGCAAAGAACGTCCACAGCAGAATCAAAAAGATCGTCGGAGGCCAGAGCTTCGAAAACAAAGCCAAAGAGAGGTGATTGGGGGAAACTCGACGTATCGACCTCGCCAGTGATGAGCCAAGAGCGGAGACACCCGAATACTTGATTCTGCACCGCTGTCGTTACGCCTGATAAAGGGCATCGTATAGGAACAATAAAAACCCCAAAGACAACATACCTGACGCCTGTATGTACATTGAGAGAAGATCCAACACCTGGTTGGCATTTGCAGTAAGAAGCTTAGCGGACCTATCCCGATACTCCTCATCCTTGGGATTCAGGGTCAGTCCGACTGTCCGGGATCCGTGGGACTCATGGCCGACCCACCGTGACGGGGATTCTTGTGTTGGAGGCCAATTCCTCGGGAAGAACTGTCAGGAACTGCAGAAGCACAGGGACGGTCGCAGGATTGGTACCAAATGACTCGATCATGGTCTGTACCGCATTGTCCCATTCAGGGAGCTGTAAGGCCAGGCCCGATATTGCCAGACAGAGCTGAGTGATGACGGTGCGTGGTCCGGTGTGATATCTCTCGAGGGCAGTGATCAGAGTGTCTCGCAACGGCAGGAGATTTGCTGCATCGACTTGATGGAGATCGTAAGTGACCTGGGGTGGACGAGTGAGAACGGAGGGGCGGGTGCGGGGTGGCACGTACTTTTGATCTGAAGGTCTGGGCGGCGAAAAGTTTTGCAGCGGGCGGCGCGTCTGGGGAGAGGAGGAGGAGGTTGCAAGTAGACCAAGCGTCGCGCTAGGACAGGGGCGGAGAGGGCCAAGTCAGGTCGGAGGAGTGGGCCAAGGGTGAAAGTAGATTTACAGAATGCTGGAACTCCTGGAGCCACGAGTTGGCGTTCTCAAGTGAGACCTTGTCTGGTGCGCGGGTGAAGACATCCAGTGCAGACAACAGCGGCTGAACGTTGTCCATCATCGTGCACACCGTCGTCGTCGTCGTCGTTGTCGTCGTCAATGTCCCACCCGAACATATGATGGAATCATTATCAGTGTTTATCGCTGTTGACACGGTGGCAACACTGCACTGGGTATATTGCGTGTCGCTAGATACGAATCGAGGAAATCATTCGAAAAAGAAACACGATCAAATCGTCCGCACGACGTCCTAGGACATCCTGCGATTCTCCATCCAGGACAGCGGGTGTATCGTACTAAAAGGGAGAGATGGTAGCCAAGCTCGCATGTCAGTTCAAACGAGTGTCGAAATGTTCCAGAGGGTGGTGTAAGGAGCGAGAAGCAAAAGACGACAATGTACGCTAGCAAGAGAACTAAACGGCAAACTAGAAGCGGCACGAGCCAGGTGAAGATAATGAAACGCACGACCACCAACGTATTGTAACAAGGTAACAAGCTGGACAATCCACAAATGTCCAGTTCTCTACCGGAAAATGCGACGGTTTTTGGTCTGCACGTAAACGGTAAACCATCAAATATAAGCGGAGGGCACATGCACTGACCGCGTTCTTTTCCGGCGTGAGTGGCCGGCCGCTCTCGATTCTCCGCTTCTTGTCTTCCAAGTCAGCACGTTGCTTGTCGAGAGCATCTTTCATCTCCTTGTGTCGCGCATAAAGCTCTTCCTCAGATTGCTTCAACTTTGACTCCTTCTCTTGAACCTTTTGTTGGAAGACCATCTTCATCTCGGCCTCCATCTTGGAGAGCTTCGCCTCGTGCAGAATGCGTTCCTCCTGCATCTTCGCCGAAGGGCTGAATAAAGGTCAGAGGTGGTCATCAAGGGGATCACAGCTAGATACTCACTTGACCTCCCGGAACACGCTCGAGTCTTGAGCGACACCCATGCTGAGCAGCTTCTCGGTTCTCCAGTTTTCGTAAAGAAAATCATTTGTGTACTCCCTCAGCTCTTCCATGTACGTGCGGACGAGCATCTGGCGGAGTTTGACAAAATCGCAGTGCTCCTCGTTGTCTACCTCTATAACACCCCATGGGTATGCGCGACCACGGACTTGACGGCCGTCGAGTGTCTGGACGACATTATCTGAACCCACGACAGCGAAAGGGATCTTGCTGGCGATTTCCTCCGCTTCAGTCAACGTTTCCTCGTCTTCATTTTCGTAGGTAGGTGCCTGGAAAATCTGAATCTTGTGATGAGCAATGTCAGCAAGAATCTAAAACGGGACGATCAGAGCGCGCTCGGGGATAAAAACGAGATAGTCATACTCGGGCCTTGAAGTCAACAATCTCTTCGTCGGTTAAAGTGTCAGCCTTGGCGATGATAGGAATGAGGTTGACCCGGGTATGCAGTCGGCGCATGAACTCGATGTCGATTTGCTTGAGCCTACAGGCCTTGTGAGGAGAGGAAAATACAGCAACAAGAAGCACTTACGAGTGACCGGTGGGCTGAATAAAGTAGAGGCACGCATGAACGCGGTTGTCTACGATTTTCTGGCGGTTGACGCGGTTCTCTTGCTCCAAGTAAGAGTCAAAACGGGACTCGATGTTGTCGAGGATGGGCCTCCAACTGGAATTACGTGTAAAGAAGGGGGTTGGTCGGCTGAAAATTTTCGTACCTGTCGTCGTTGTTAACAAAGTCGCCAAAACCAGGAGTGTCGACGACGGTCAGGTGCAGGCGAACACCATTCTCCTCGATGTCTGGAGGAATCCGTATTGAATGCAAGGAAAGCAAGGACACGCATGAAGGCATACCTGCACCAATGCTCTCAATGGCAACGGTCTTTGGGCGCTCTGCGGAGGGGGGAAGGGGTTGGTTGGGGGGATAAAGAGGCGTGTTGAAGAGAGTGTTGATGAGTGTTGACTTTCCTAGGCCGGATTCACCTGGAGGGGATGAGCAGACATGGGGACGGAGGAAGAAAAGAGACGGACCGACGACCATGGCAGTGAATTGGAAACCCTTGCGAACGCTCTTCCTGTGGACCTGGTTTGGGAGATTTGCGAAACCGACATAGCCCATGAGCTTCTTGCGAATGACTGGGGATACGCTGGGTGCGTTCTGCTGTATAGCGGGGCTGTTTCGACGTTGTGGGTAAGGAAGAGATAGACAAGACACGAATGGACGTACGAGGTAGCCATGTGAGCGACGTGGAGAAAAAAAAAGACAAGGTCGGTTTTTTTTTTCCTTTTGGGCTGGAGAGACGAACCAACGACGAGCGCTCTTCTGACCCTGTTGCCCTTTATTTGCCCTCGGTGGCGCGTAATAAATAAAAATATTTTTAAATATGGATATACAACCCAAACATTTCCTCCGCCATCGCCGTCTCTGCCTCCGAATACTCCGCCCGTCCCGGTTCCGGCTCCGGCTCGCATTCAAAGTCACCCCGGGCCGCCATCAAAAACTGATTCCACCGCTTTCGGTGTTCCTCCTCCTCCTCCTCCTCCGCGTCGATTCGTGCCAATTCCCTCAACACAGCGCACGTCTCCTTTCTCTCCTTCTTTCTTTTTGTCCGACGCTTCCCCGCGTTGTATATCGTCCTTCCGCGCGTCCCAAAGCAGTCCATTCCCTCTGTCCCCTTCTCACTGTCCCCTGATTTCGTCGAGCATGCAGCGCCTGATGCGGACCGCATGCCCGCACGAGGATTCGCGCACCGCGCAATGTATGTTGCCAAGAGCGCCGTTCGCGCATCGGCAGAGTGGTGTGTCGCCATCTAATGCGTAATTCTGTTCGTTGAAGAGGGTTGATCGCAATGGCCAGCCACTGTTCTGAATGTCTTTGTCATTCCATCCATTCCCTGTCACTTTATATACATCGACCGACGCTTTGCCTACCATGCTCGGGCCGTTGGTGAATAAAGACCTTTAATCTGATCCACTTTCAAAGCGTTTTGTTCTAAATGTGCCACCCAGCCACACTCCACCCACAATGTGATTTCGATATATCCACACCTGCCTCCACCCCTGGTTCAGCACCCTATTTGCTTCACGAGACGTTTGCCGTCAGCCCGAAAACTATCCTCACTCAGTCGTGTCAACAAACCAAGCACATTTACGACGTACTGTCAGACCGTGCATAGTGCCCAACCGCGTCCAAGTCAAACTTCCCCCTTATAACATCGTCCAGATCAAGCTCGGCAGTTAAGATGTCTTCCGGCTTCCTACTCGGTCCCGCCAGCACCGTTCCAAGAGGGCTAACAATGAGACTGCCCCCATTGATCATAACATTGTCCGGGTTACGATCATTGGCGTCTGCAACGGCGTGCCCCTCGGGGTAGTCCTTTTCGGTAGCAAACTGACATGCAGACAAGACAAAACACCTTCCTTCCACAGCAATGTGGATCATGGAGTTGACCCAGATCGGACGGTGATCCACTGTGGGGGCACAATAGATTTGAGTCCCCAGTGAATAATAGTGCGTCCTCACTAATCCAATCGAGGCCGGTTACGATCAGATGCGCACCGCTATCTGAGAAACACTTACACAGTGGCATGTAATTTTCCCTTGGTAAACCAGGACGGAGTCGGCTAAAATCAAAACATCCTGGGATTCAAACTCACCAGCAGATCGTGGCCGAGATCTTGGTCTTGACTGTCTCCTTGCCGGGGGACGAGAACGTTTTCGCCAACACGGGCAGCGTAGTTCCATCACCCATCCCCCAGATCAATCTCTCACACCCAGTGGGCATCAGCTTACGGTGCTTTCCAACCAACCCCTCGATGGGGTCAATAAAGATCACCGTGCAGTACAGTGTCCCCCCTTCCCGCTCAATGACACCCATCACGACGAACACGCCAGTCTCCTTGCTGACCGCCTCAATGTGAGAGATGGCGGGCGAGGGTATTTCAACCGCCGATCTGTGGTAACGCAAAAATTCATCTCGCCCCCCTGCACTGCGGTCTCCGACGACGCAACCAAACGTCGACATCTTGGGGTATCCTCCGAGACTGCAAGGGTTCATGGTTGACTAGCAGTTCGTTCAGGCGAAACTGTGACTCACAACGCCTCAGGAAAGACTATGAGCTGAGTGTCATCACGGTGTTTTGCCAGTTTCGTGAGGTTCTCGAACTTTTGAAGCGTATCTGATTGATTATACGACGCAGCGCACGTCTGCACAACGGATGCACGAATCGTGTTTGGCATTGCACCACTCGTCTGTGTCTCGGTTTGCCTTGGAGTTTTCTCCCTGGTCAAGTGCTGGGGCGACGGAGTCAAGGGATGCCACGTAGTTTCCTCACGCGATAATCTGACTCGTGATTCAAATATTCGATCACATGGGGGAATAATAATAATAGTCCCCTCTACTAGCGAGCAAAAGGCATAGTATCAGTCCGTGGCGATGGTGATTGGGGAAGCCACTCTTTCGGGAAATTCTTCAGACTAGGTCGAGTTGTCCGCCCCCGAGCGTGATCTCCCTTCTTGGCTTTCTTGACCTGGGCTTCCATATGTCTGGTGTCCACCGGAAGGTCTTGGTAATGAGTCGACTTTTCATCCTATAATAACACGTCATTGTGGTTTCACCAGTGAACTAGGATAGAGACGCACGTTCGCTACGGAAATAAGTTGGTCGACAGTGTCACTGATCCATTTCAAGTTCATAGCCGGCTGGGGGAAGTCTTCACACGCAATCTTAATGTATCCGTGCTTTCCCTCCTCACTGTTAGGTGAGATACCCGCGTTTTTAGGAGCATCGGGGGTCCAGCGCGGGCCAACGAGGAGTTTGATTCTGTGAATAGCCAGGTCGCCCCGCAACGGCAAGTGAGCGACTGGAACAACGACAGTTCGCTTCGCCGTAAGGGGATGTTCTTCACCAGCGTAGTCCACGAATCGGATGACTAGAGGTGTTTCCGAGGTCGGTGGTACGAAAGGTTTGCGGAATGCTGCAAAACATTAACACATTTCCGAGGCAAACAAGGCATGTTACTCACCGACGAACTTGGGCATTTCATTCTCAATAAGACGCATATAGTACGCAAGCTGTCGTTGTTGATGCAAGACAATATGAGCGCCAGAAGGTATGTCATTCCCCGAGAACTCTGGGAAATCCTCCTCTATGTCAAATTCCACCAGATCGCGTGGTAGTGGCATCTTCTTTTCCACATCCCGCCGTGCCATGGCAGAAGGCGTACCGTGAAAATGCCTGACTCTCCGTAATGTGGAGGAAATGGGTCGAGCACATTGCAACGGGAACCGCATTTTTGTTGGGGCGGGGGGACACTTTCGAGGTCGGCTCCAAAGGGTTGCCAAACAACTACAAACTCGTCCAAGTCTCAATCACCCATTATCGACGATGGTGGTGGGTTCCAGCAGACAGTTGATACGACTTGCATGGTTAATTCTTCGCTAGCGACTGAACCTAGAGATCAAAGCTGACTTGGAGAACGTCACCCATTTGAAACCTGCCACGGATGACTTTGAGTACTTTTTCAAGGTATTTTGCCCGTCCTAACTGCCTTGGTCTATTCAGAGCCAGAATTCAGTTTCGTCACCAAATAGGTTCTGTGTACATCCTGCCGTGAAGTACACCCGAAGTTTGTCTCTCTCAATCGCATTGTGGGCCAATCCGATCTCTTTTCGACTTCCCCCCTAACATTCGTTCCTTCAGGAGGAGCGCGAGGTCAGCGGGGGTAGACATGGAACTGCGCATCTGATATGGCGTTGCTCAAATTGCAAGCATGAAAATTCCGCCAAGTTTGACACATCCATTCCCGTCCGTCCGTACACAGCGGATCATTCTAGGACGTTCTCCCCCATTCTAGTTGTAGAATGTCGAGGTCTCGAGTTCATCGATTTTGATCCGGTCTGTACTTCAATGCCCATTGGCCCGATGTTGCACTAACAAAGGTGCAGAGGGGGCACTGGGTATGCAAAGGCATTGATTCTAACACGATCTTCCCCGACTTCGAATTCCAGGAGAGTGAATGGTACGACTATGATGAAAAGGTATGCAAGTGAATTAGCAATGTGTTGTCTCGCATCGATGCAGCTACAACGATAGAGAGCTTTACCCGTCCAGATCACTTTCCTAGAAAGTCGATTCACTCGAGCTTGATCCAGCCAAGCTGCTTGGAACAGTGAACTGCTACACCTAGGGGTGAAGGAATGTATCAGTTGTGCTCGTAGGTCTGGATGTATCGAAGAAAGTCAGTTTTGGAGTTTCATCTGAGGCAAGCGTTGGGAATACACTCGAGTAATGCTCGACCGATCCTTGATGGTAGTTAGACACAGAAGGAAACATTAGATGTCTGTCCATAGCGCCTTCTCCTTCCGTTGTGGGGTAAGCGGTTCGGTTTCACGTACCAGCGCTACTACACCTTATTACCAACCCGCAGAGCACATAGTACAAAACATTATAAAACCACATATGGAACAAATGACCTGACCATGGAAACACTAAGAGCTTGAGTGCGACAAAATGCGAAAAGCAGATGGATGAGATAGAAATGGAATGACTGCTGTCCGTGTCTACTGCTTCCTGCTCATTTGAAGTCATTGAAAACCCAATCTTCAGGTAGGATTAGATATGGATGTTGGAGGAGTTCTGCGGCGCTCGCACGGGCGTCTGGATGCCTTCAAGAACCATATAAGCTTGTAGGATGACTATCAGTGATGATAATACTTACACCGCAAAACACCTGTCCTTGAAATCCATAGCAAGGTCGGAAAGGATCACATCAGAGGGAATGGGAGGTGATTTCCCTTCATGAGAAACCTGCGAATGTTGTACCTGAGTACCAGAACATGAATGTAAATGGCGACCATACCTTAAACATCACTGTAAAGAAGTCCTCATCCGGCCAGGGTCGCCTGCCTGCCCACATTTCCAATACGACGCATCCCACACTCCAAATGTCAACTTTGGAATTGTACCCCTTCCCTTTCTGGCTGCCGATAACTTCGGGGGCCATCCAAAACACTGTACCTTGCATCGCAGTATATGCTGCCTGGTCATCGTCGGCACGCTTGGAGATCCCGAAGTCAGAGATCTTGCAGATGCCAGTCTTCTCAACGAGGATATTGTCGGCTTTGAGGTCCTGAGGAAGAAGTTAGACAATGCTATCAATTGTGAGGAATTCGATACCCTATGAATGATGTTCTTCGAGTGTAGATATGCCAAGCCGTCGAGAATTTGGGCTGTAAAAGACTTCGTAACCTCTTCATCAAACTTGCCATGGTCCCGCAAGCAACTCCCAATGGATCCTCCAGGAACATACTCCAGAAATCTGTGAGAGCTGTAGTTGCCCGCAAGACATGAAACTGGCCACTCACATGCTGAGAAAATTTGGTGTTTCTTCGAATCCGAGGTAGGCAACGATATGAGGATGGTCTAAGTCCTTCAGTGTCTCGCTCTCCATTTTTAACGCTTGCACAAAACTAGCCTGGCGACTGTCACTCTTGTCGCTGGCGGTTGTAGGTATCTCAACCTGCTTGACAGCGATCATTTCCCCTGTACTGGCATTCAAGGCGAGGTAGACGCGTCCGTAGGTTCCCTTTCCTATGAGTTCGCCACGAACCCACTTGAAAATCGCTGCAAAGAGACTCAGGACAATCTTCTGCTGATTCGTTGGTTACTCACGTCTAGGACCACCCGATGAAGCATCAACCGTGGGTCTGTTGATTACCGGTTTCTTCTGCGAAGTAATGACTTCCTCTACGTGTCCACCCCATAATTTCGTGCTTCTGCGTAGTAAATTACCATATGACGATTCGGCTCTGGATGTACGATCAAGTCGCTTCTTATGTTCTTCTGCAACGATACGAATCGATTTTTTGCCTCTGACATTATTGATCCTTTCCCGATCGTTGGTGATCCCGTGAGACGAATCCACCGCTGTAGGTGAGGTCCCCCCCGAGTTAGCTTCGATGACAGGTTTGTCAAGGTCGTGTTCGGGGAAGAATTCCTCAAGGCGATCGTATAAAAACTCGGGAGGTGGACGATGAGCCCAAGTATGCTCCTCAAATGTACTTTTTTGTCCGTCTCGAGGTGTGCGAGGTCCAGGATCGCGCAGTCTTTGCGGCTGTGGTTGAGGAACATAAGCAGGAACAACGAAATTTGATGGTCCACCGCGCGTGTTATTGTTTGTGTTGTGCGTGATAACTTCCAGGGCGGGACGGGGGCTTGACCTTGGACTGCTGTTAGACCCAAGTTTATCCTCACGAACCATCTGACTGAGTGGCCTGCGAGACCACAGATCTCTTGTTACAGTGGCATAATCGTCCGAGTTGACACTGTCAACCGAAGGATCCGATTGTTGTGGTAATTTCTGTGAAGCGATACGTTCTTTGAAGTCCCAAATGACCTTATCCCCTTCACCAGGACGCAAAGTCGATTCGGATAATGTGTCTTGACCGCTAGACGATGAGCTTTGCCGCGAATCCATGACCGTCCCAGATGGCGTGTATGTAAAGGTACTAGCGCTGGTTGACGTGGTGGGTCGGGAGGTGGCGGCACTCACAGGGCTTCGCGGCGGGGTTTCAGGCGTAAGGGGCGGTCGTACGGAGGAAGGAGTATACGGTCCAGCCCGCAATGACAAGGGTAACGCACTTCCACTGAATCCATCTTCCCTAAAGGGGGTGTCTCCAAACTTTGAGATGGAGTTACTGACAGAATGACCTTGGTGATGAAGAGACGGTAGGGGCCGTTGTGGCTCCCTGTCCCGCGATGCATCGTGACCTGAAGCCTCGTTGGAATTCGGAAAACGTTGTTGAGCGGGGGAAGCTGAATGCGGTCGGGGATAGGGTTCCTGGCTAGGTGACAGATAGGTCGCAGGACTCGCCGAACTGGGGGGTGACGACTGCGGCTGCGGGAGAGATCGAGGTGGTGCATTAGTCTCGACATTTGCAGTATCGACCGTAGGTCCTTGTGTAGGAGGGAGGGGACGGTGTAGGCGTGGAGCAACACCCGAAGCAGGCTCGGGTGGCCTAATGAATGTAGTCGTAGAATTGGACGGCACATGAAGCTGTGGACGACTGGGAGTAGACCTAAGTGGCGGCGGCGGCGGCACGTTCTGGAGCATCTCTGTGCTTTTCGTATTTCTTAGCGATCTGACAGGGCCTGAACCGGGGGCAGAGTCCGCCGGCTTCCAAGTAACTGCAAAACCAGTCGGAGCGGGCTTTCCTCCCGTTTTCCTGGGAGTTTGGACCGGACGAGTAGGAATTGAAGCATCAGCACGGGGCACACCTCTTCTGCGCGGACTTGAGCGTGAGGACGCTTTTCGCACAACAGTGGGCTCCTGCTCTCGAACGATCATTCCATCGGAAGCGGATGCACCAACACCTCCGGAGCGAGGTGTTTTAGTCTTATCGACTAATGAACCGGATAGGTTGCGTGATGGTTCAGCGTCCACCGGTTCCATGCTTCGTTCGCTGTCCCGTGAGAACTTTTCCCTCTCTTCTGCTGCAATGGAACCCCTACGAAACTGTCGACGAGGTAGTGCCAAAGTGTCCTCCAAGGCCGTGGTAGAATGAGAAGGCTGCATAACTGCTCCCGTGCTCAAATCAGGTTGGCGTCGTCGATCCGCGATTGGTGCATACGGAATTCTCGCGGACACTGGAGAAGGAGGTTGTCGAGCATAATATGGCATATTTTGAGTGGACTGCGACGAAAAGGCGCCAGATAGGTTGGGTATGTATTGACGAGGGCGCAGTGTGCTCCGATTGTCTGTGTCGTCAAAGTCGTCAGATACGGCGGATGGCTCATAACCGGTGGGATCCTCTGATGATATGCTCTCTTGACGGGATGGGTGCGAAGCCTTTGAGCGAGGAACGAGAGGACCAAAGACTGACGGCGGAGGAGGAATTGATCTGACTGGGGAAGTAGGCAACGGAGGCTCGTGAACTCGCGCATGAGGATGGCACACAAGAAACTTGAGATTGCCTTCGCCATCTCCTTGTTCCCTGATCAAGCGCAATAGGTTATCGTTGGTTAACGCTTCGCCTACCGCTGCGCGGTTGACCTGGGTACGATAAATTGCGAACCCGGGCAATTGATCCTCGTCTGGAATTTTGAGCTGGAGAGAATAGGTTAATCATCTATCACAGGCGAAGGAGGAGGACTAACCTCCGTGAAGATCCGCTCCCAAACGAAAGCTGCGCTATTCGCGGGTGTGACGTCCACTGCTGTGAAAGCGTGGCAGTCATAAGTGACCATGATGACTCTTTCTGGGGTAGATAAATGGCAAGAAGGAGTTGGGGACTGGATGTGACTGTTAGCATGAATACAAAGAAAAACAATGGTCCTTACATGGTGTGAACTTTCGGACTCCTTGGGGCGATGTGAAGATCCTCTCCGGGGCTTCCACAATTTATCGGCCATTTTTTGAATGCGAGAGGGTTGTGGAAGGTCAGAACGTTCATTCACAGCAGAGCCATCGTCGTGTGTAAAGAGGGTCGTCCCAATGTCAGGAGGGGCTGCCTGACCTGGTGTACTTGGAGGAGGAGTCGACTCTACGGCGTTAGAGCTTTGGCTTGAGGGTGAGGAAAGAGTGGGGTTTGAATGGGAAGAAGCGATATGGTGGGGAAGATCGGTCGTTAGCGTAGGACCGGCAGGCTTGGGGACGGTGCGATACGTAGACGGTGGAATTATCGATGAAGGAGGCTGGTGCAGAGAGGAATGGGAGGACTGAGGGAGATGGTGGAATTGTCCGTGACGATCATCGTCGCTGCTGCCGGAATCCCCGGGGTCAGGATTTGCGAGAACAAGAACCCGACGGCCTCTGTGGGTAGTTGACTTTGTGTCCTCTGACATGGTATGGGATGGCATGCACGCGTTGCCAACGTCGTCTGATCGGCCGGGACACGAGGGAGATGGTTGGTGGCGAGGGAGAAGGGCGGGAGGGGGAAGTGGGAGGGAAAGGGGCGGGAAAGAGAGGGAAGGGGGACGAGGGGGATAAATACCTGGCGAAACGGTGCTGGATGTATGCGCGACCAGTCGGCCAAGTGATGGACCCGTTGGAAGGTGCAGCGACGGCGTGGCTGACATAATCAATTTGGCAATGGTATTTCCATAAATGGAAGGTGACTGCTCTCAAAGTTACACGTGATGAAGACAAGCGATCGCGAGACGTATTGCAGAATAACTCGTGCCGTGTGCTCTCCATTATTCGTGCATGCCGCTCGCTTCCACTCCATCTTCCCCGGACGATTCCCTCGGCTCTCTAGCGTCAACAAACGGTCCTTTCTCTGGCTGAATCTATCCAGAATTGGCATTCACTTCTGCTGTCCGAATCTGTTGTGCGAGAGCATGTCCCTAAATCTACGGTGGCGCATCAAATACTTGAATTAACTGCTGGCCTCCACGATGCAACCAAAATTTTGTATTTAGTATTTGGAAATCATAGTCCGATTGAGTCCGACTACGTAGACATATTACGCTGGATCGTGTACAGGACGGCTGTCTCCTCGTTGACCACTTTGAAACGTTGCAAACCCGTAATTTTTAGACTGGACTAGACTAGTCGTGGAGTACTAGTGGGACATGACCATAAAATGGGCGCATAAGAGATAAAACCATGCTTATATCCATATTTCTCTCCAATCATTCGAGCAACCGTAGTTGTGGGCAGTTTGTGGCCTGCCCTCTATACCAATGTTGGGTGAACGTTCTCGTTCCCTGCGACAGGTCCTTCAACATCTAGTCCCGAGACATCATCAGAGGAATCCCCTCGAGCATCGTGATTGCAGACCTCCCAGTTGCAAGAGAGGACTTCGAGGCAGGTCATGTTAGTCCACCCCATGCGAGGATTTGCTCCTCCAAATGTTGGCGTTATGCCCTCGAAACGATTCCACCAGATCTGATCATGTCGAAGAAAGTGTCCTTGTCCGCTGGACCTATTGTGAATACTGGCCATCAGGAGAGAGTCCTGGCAAATAAATCTTCACGTACTCTGTTTTTCCCATCCGGAAATGCCAGTTTTACGATCGTTCTTCTTTCCCTCATCTTTTCTGATGAGTGATGGAGTGGGTAGCGACGGCTTTCCTGTACCACGGGAGGCTCTAGCTTCTTCCCCGGTCATTGCAGCTGCGATTTGCGACTGCTGAATGGTATTAAAAAGCTTGACTACTGCTCGCATGAAAGAGGTGAGCGAAAAAGTCGAAGCGCTTTGTAAATGGACCCTACATACCACCCCTTTGTGCAACTTTTCGCAAAGCCCGCTCACTCTCCCCGCCCCAACCACCAATCACATCCCTCGCTCTACCCCGTTCCTCCCTTTCTTTGCGTTCTATTTGAATTACTTTCCTTGCTCCCACCTCTAGTTTTGCGTCGTTTTTTTGGCGTGCCACAGAAGGCTTGAGAGAGAGGGGAAGACTTGAAGGTGCATCCGTGTTGAGGAGGAATTGCAAAGTCGCGCCAAAATGTGAGTGCTCCGTAGCCCGCCTCTTGCGTTTCAACGTTTTCTTCGACTTCACTCGCTGTCCAGCAGCAATCTCGTCATCCGTGTCTCGCGAGCTTTCTTGATCGGGATGGCTGGAATCCTCCCTGTCGGAGGAACCTATCGGCTGGGAGTCGTCGTTGGGCGTGACGGAATTGTGTTCTTCGCCTTCCACTAGCTTTACGCGTTTGCTCGTAGACATACTGTCTTGACGAAGTGAAAAGAACACAATACGAGATGAGCGTTGAAACCAGGTTGCGTGGTGCTCTGTGATGTGCAGTGCTCTTGGAAGATGCGAAACAACTTTTCACACATCTCCGCAGAGTACCTACCTGCCAAGTGACGGCGATACCTCAACGGCTCTGGTGACCTTACATATACTACAGTCTCACAACTTCCTTCAGTCCATCGGGTGCCCTGGGTTTCATAACTAAGCCGGATCGCACATTTCTTCCCGTCTGAAACGAAATTTTGGAACGGTGGACTTGCTAACGGGACTGTCCTATCCTGCATTGAATTCAATTAGTTGGTCAGCCCATCTTCAAGACAACCCAGAACGCGCTGGCAATGGACTCTTCCACTACCCCGCTAAGCGCCGTGGATTTAACACCGGAACCAGACCTACACCCCTTGTATCCTAGTCCTGGTCAAATCGCACAATTTTTATCCCCGCATTCGGGTCTCGACCCTTCACAGAAGGCCATCCTTGTGGGTCATTGCCTATCACGCGGCTGTTTGTTCGGGGATCTCGCCCTCCTGCAGTATATCCTTACCGATCGCCAGGCTCAGCCATATGTAGACCTCAGCGCACGCGACGAGGATGGGCTCGGGTTGATCAGCCTAGCCGTACAAGGATTTGGATCGGAATCAGATAGAGAGGTTGAGCGTGAAGAATGTGTCCGGCTCCTCATTGCCCAAGGTGCCGATGTCTCCAATACAGACAACGGTGAGTGACGTTCGCCCGTGTAACACGTGCGATCCTTATACGTTTGCTAGCGGGTTGGACCCCTCTCCATCACGCTGCCGTATTAGCACCAACAAGCTTGGTATCGTACTTAATGACCCATGGTTGCTCGCCCTTCTCAGTGACAAGAAGACAATTAACACCGCTTGATATCGTCACTGCCCACACCCTTCTGCCCGGGCGTGAGGATGTCGCTTTACTACTTGAGGAGTCTATGAGGGGTGAAGGTTGGACGGGCGGTAGAATGGAGCGGAGGCGACGGGCCCTTGATGAACAACTGAAACGCAAGGATCGTCAAAAAGACCTTTATAATAGTGTTTCAAAGATCCTGGACGTACCTACTCAATGGTGGGGAGGACGCGACGTTGAAACCTCGTCGATTTCTGACTCAGAAGGCGATGACTTTGATGAAGACTCCTACGTAGGTGATGTCTTCCGCCCAGATGCTTTGTTAATGCGTACACACAGACACCCCCTTTGGATTTTACCTCCATGCTTGCCTGGTCTCCTCAGGATCTAGACAATATCTTCGACGCTGCCGTCACCAATGCTCAGCTGTCTGCCCGGAATGCGCAACCTGCCAATGCTCTCTACCTCATGGCTCGCTTCGCGTGCTTAACATGTGATGCGACGTGGCTAGAAGATTTGATACTCGGTGCGACAGATGTCATTGAGGAGAGATTCTTCGTGAGTTGCTTTCTTCATTCACCATTCTTATTTACTTGATGCACACCCAGAGCTGCTCGGAAGACGTGACCTGTCTAATCTTTTGGTTATATAACGTGACTGTTTGGCTTCACCTGATGCAATGCGACAACTCTATCAATGACGCCTGTGAAATGTTGGGGTCATTTGAGCTGCTAGAGCAGGTTATTAACTCCGTTTTTGGTGAGTGATCGCTTGATTGTACCACTTATCTCTGCTGACACGATCTAGTCTTTATTATCCGCTTCGCGGAACGTAAAATAGACAGGTTACTGGATGCAGCGTTATTGGAAAATACCTCTCTCTCGGCCGAACTCGACTGTGTTCAGTTTGAACCCGAGTGGTCATTCCTGAGGCCGTTCAGTACCAAGAAGAAGTCTGGTACAAGCCATATTTCTAGCACTACCCAGCGCAATGGTACACCATCCTCACCTCCTTCCTTACCCTCCCGCCCCCCTTCCCCCTCCTTTAACCTGAACACCCCTCCGCCTACAACCCCGAAGACCCTCCCATCTTTACGACAGACGCTGTCTCGCGTTCGGCCACCAATTGACGCCTCCTCATCGAATGGCTTACGAGAGCTGGTGTCCTTCCTCACCGCTCTCCATACCTTGTTAACCTTGTCGGATATCAATCCTGTATTGATAATACAGTTTTGGTCCCAGGTTATGTATTGGACTTCCAGTGAGTTGGCTCACTCCCAGCCATACACTTTGGCTTATGTGCGATAGGTGAAATTTTCAATCGTGTGTTGACCAGAAAAAAATATCTATGCCGGTACGGCTCTCGACGTAGGACAGAGACACATTCTGACGATAGTAGGTCTCGAGCGATTCAAGTTGGCTTGAATCTGTCTGTACTTGAGGAATGGATAGATGATATGGGTCTTCCAAGAGGAATAGTGTCACACTTATCACCTGTTAGAGATCTTCTGATGTGGCTTCAGGTACCATCTTACCCATGTCGTCCAGTTTGCTAATAGTCATAGTGCGAATATTATAGCGTTTATCCTCAATCGGCGATTTTTCTGACCTGGTTGCCACTATACAGGCTATGAAGAGTCTTAACCCACTCCAGGTAACCCTTGCTTTATTGGTTATTCATCGACCCTGATGAGCGATGGATGAGCCATAGATGCGACGCGCCGTACGCGACTACAAGTATGAAGTCAACGAGAGCCGCATGACCGAGGAATGTATGCAGTATCTGACCCAACTGCAAAAAGATTGGGAGCGCCATAGAGTCAAAATGGGAGTTGAAGCGTTGCGAAAGGAGGTGAGATAAACGACAGCGTTCGTGCCTGCTGATGGCGAGGTTATTGTCAGATCAATTCACGGGAACGAGAACGGGAGCGAGATATCGACGAGAACTCCATTACCGAACATTCTGCAAGCACAAAGACCCCAAGTATATCCACGATGGGTGCCTCTGCAATGCAGCACAACGTCGACCTCCTGTTCGATAGAGCCTTCGACCAGTCATCGTGGGAGTCCGCTAAAGCGCCGCAAGTACTTGGAGAGCTCCTGGATTCCCGCTATATGCTGCCATTATTCCTCCCATCTGATCCCCGTGCGCTATCAGCGGCCCCAGTTCAACGGCACATCGTAGAGTTTACGAGGCGTACATCAAATCATCAATCAGAACCACGAATCCCACGCCATGCTGGTACTGTAGGATCGATGGGATGGAAGTGTGGGAGTCACCGAGTCCGTGAAGTCAGCGTGGATACTTTGCGGTGGCTCGACAGCTTCAGGCCATCAAGGTGGGCACGGCCGATATACATGGAATTCTCATCTCCTGGAAACGGCGGAGATTCTCCTCCCCTTTCGCCCACCGGTGATGCTGAGGTCCTATCAATCCAACCATCCCCACCTTCAACTCCTCTCACCCGGAAACCATCCACCAGGAGCAAGAATCGCACAAGTTTTCTTGGAGATCAGTTCACACCACTCCCATCACCATCGTGATACCTCGCACCGGTTCCATTTCATCTCCATATATCTTGCTCCCTACCATCAATTACTATGATGGCCATAGGCCCATTGATCTATCCCCCTTCCACACTTAAGGCACGTCATCTCGCATAGCAGATTATCGAATACTGTATTTGTTTGTTGGAGACAACCAAGTTTGAATTCATACCAGTACTGCGACACAACAATAAGAAAATTTCTCGGCCAAGCCTCGGTTCTTGTGCTCGTGGGCGATCCCTAAATTATAATCAATCTAGTTGAACGAATCTTAATCATTTGAGGTTTCCCTTTCAGACTACTGAGTGCGGGCCTGGACGATAAACTTAATTTACAAATTTACAAGCTGTGCTACTCCAAGGCCTGTGCATTGACACTAGTCACTAGGACATTAACAAGGTTGGTGTCAATCCACACTGCTCACCAGCCTGAGATCTTCAGTAGCATCATGTTCAACACCATTTCACCGTGGATCCATTTCTACAAGAATGCCGTCATCTCCCTTGCCAAACCTTCGACACTCTTAATGCTACTTCCAGACAATCAAGTTGGATGGTGCGAACAGTGACAATATCTCTGTCGATGCTGTTAGTCTCACCGAAATCAGCGTGATGTGCAGTTCGCTCAAGAGGGTTACAACGTCATTCCGACGCTTTTGCACATCGTACAGAAAGTTTCAGCGATACTACACCATATCACACAACCTCGAGTCTTTTACCATGTAAGTTACGATAATCGGAGGACCTTCACTTTCATTCCATCGTCTTAAGAGGGTGTTGATTGGTTGACCGAAGGGGTCTAAAACCCTTCTTGCAATTTCCACTCCGGCAATCGGAGGGTCGGTAGGGTCAAGCATTCCAAGTTGCACCAACACGGTTGCTCGGTCCTAGTAACCTGAAATGCCTTCATCTTGACGGGAACGGTAGATATATAATAATGCATACAAGTGCCTATGGGAGGATGAGATTTAGCATTGGCAGCTACGAAACAACGAGAATGGCCTACTCAAAGAACAACTTGTCTCCACGAAAGCAAATAATACCAACCGTGGCAATCTCCAGCGGCCCGCCTGTGGGCGAAACTCCGGGTAAGAAACTTCTCGGTCGTCAGCATCAAATAATCGAATTTCGTACGACCTTGTAAAAACTTGCAAGATCATCATATCCAACGCCGCTAGTCATCGTTGGGACGTGATTCACATATGGTGTCTCCATCTAATAGGAATATGAACTATAAACCTGATTACGACCAGAATGGACAAGTCTGATCGTTGTGGTCACAGTTTCTGAAACAGCGCTGACACAAATAGTCGATGGGCAAGAAAGCAATGCGACCTACTCAATGCATTTCTTTCTGTAAACTCATAATAAGTGTGCATTTCCCATAATTTCTCGAGACTAAAATGAGGACTCAGGTATTGCTTGAGAGTCTCCAGAGTACGAGTCAAGGAAAGATTATTGGCAGAATGGGAGTAGGTGTGGATAATGTGTGGTTTGCAAATTGTATCCTGGGTCGGAGCCCCAACAGAGAAAAGAAAGGGGGAGGAGTGGGAAGCAAATGGGTACGTGTAGGCCTTCACTGGGGGGTGTACACATGTTGGTAGCTGAAACCCCAGATTCTCGGCATGAGTTGCATGACATGTGCACTCGGCGTGTGAAAGCTCCACTACGATGCTGTGAGCCAATTGCCAAGTGACTGCGGCCACAGTAGTACTTGTTTCCACCTTTCTGATACCTTCTTCTGTCCGTTCGCCCAGTCTCTAGGAGCCATGGCGTATTCGATACCGCTTAATCATGCTAGACCAACGGGAGGTTATAAGGATCCATTTGGTGATGGTGCATATGATGAGCCGTTCAACGTGGGCAACTTCGGCCAAGATGACTCCAGGACTTTCACCACCTACACCACCAGCGGTGTTGTGGCAGGAGATCCAACTAGAGCGGATCCACTGGCAGGACGGACGGAGGCGGAGTCCTTGGCGGCTGACTACCGTCAACATAATGTTTCGCCCTCATTGTCGGAGAGACCTAGCCATCTACTTGCTCCTGGACCTTCCCAACACGACAACACCCCTCCCAACTCGGGCGGCATCACGATGAATATCCCGTATCGCGATGACGATCTGCCTTCATCAACCTGCCCTCCATCCATCCATGGTAAACCAGATGTTTCATTGATTCATAATGCAGCGGATATGGGCAGGTCGTCAGACTACCAGGACTTGGGTATGTATCCATGGGAGTTCATACGTACTGAACTCATGCGTTGCACAAGAATACGCAGAACCATCGGGAGAGGAGCCACATTCCATATCAGAAAAGGGGACTCCTTTCAGAAGCTTCCTCGGGACCGCAAAGTATCCTACGGAACAGCGGATCGAGGATAAGAAGAGAGGAATCGGACGGCAGAAACATCCCTTCGTCGGTATGTAGATTTCTTGTCTAAACTGTTGCACTGCTGAAAGTACTCAGTATATGCCCTCACCATCGCCATGGTTGGGATTTTCATTAACGAACTTGTGGTGAACGCCCGGGCACAGGGTACCCCCGTGTCTTTCAAGGTTGGTTACTTCGTTTCATTCCATGGACCGTTCTTACCTTTTCCTAGCCTGTCGTCAATCCCATGCTAGGGCCTTCTGAGAGCGCCCTGATTAATCTCGGTGCCCGCTTTCCTCCGTGTATGAAGTCTGTCCAGAATCTGTCATTATCTACTTTGATGCCTTGTAAGAATCAACATCAGTTCGGGTTCAACCGCTGAATTCTTTTCGGAATTCAAGGTCTCAACGACACCGCAAATCCGCCAAATATTCTATGTACCATCGAAGAAGTATGTGGTTTTGGAGGGTTCCACGGGGGTGTTCCGGATCAATGGTTCCGGTATGCAACTCCTGTGATCTTGAGAATGTCCTCACCACGTAGTCTAGGTTTATCACAGCCATATTTCTGCACGCAGGCTTTATCCACATTATCCTAAACATGCTTGCACAGTTGACAATTTCTGCCCAGGTAACCATCATGCCCTGTTTATTAGGTGCCACTTAACACCCATTAGATTGAGCGAGAGATGGGTTCCATGGGATTTTTAATCACTTATTTTGCCGCCGGGATCTTCGGGTATGTCTATCTAAAGGCTTGTGGACTCCGGAGCATGCTAAGGATCCCAAAGTAATGTTTTGGGCGGTAACTTCTCTCTTGTTGGTGCCCCATCCCTCGGTGCAAGCGGGGCAATATTCGGAACAGTTGCGGTGACTTGGGTTGATCTATTTGCTCACTGGAATTATCACTACCGTCCCGGACGCAAGGTACGTCCGATTAATGTTGGTCATCCCAAAGTTTGGGACTAGATGCATTTTGTAGTTGGCTTGGATGACCGTGGAGCTTTTGTTTGGCATTGCTCTTGGTTATGTTCCATGTGAGCAGTTGTTCTTATCCCAGCTTATCTCCTAGTTGATCCTCACACCAATAAAGACATCGACAATTTCGGTTCGTGCACCAATCTGAAACATATCCATGTGGACTGATTTGTTGTTAGCTCACCTCGGGGGGCTTTGTATGGGCCTACTCGTTGGGACTACATTGTATCCTGTCATTAGTCCCTCGTCACGGCACAAAACCATCATGTGGGCGTTCCGCATTGCTGCCATTCCATTTGCTATCGTGCTTTTCGTGGTGCTCATTCGAAACTTTTATACTTCTGATCCATATGCCGGTAAGTTGACCTGGAAAATACAACAATCTCTTGGGGCTTTAATATTCGAGCCAACAGCATGTTCGGGTTGTCGATATTTGTCTTGCATACCCACCTCCTCGAACAACTACTGTCAAGGAACTGGTAAGAACAACTGCGAATTGCTTTCCTTGTTCTAAATATCGATTGATAGGCCTCACTACCACGACCAGTGGGACAAGTATTTAGCAAAGCCGTAGCTCTGTGAGCCGATGGACACGTCCCACTCGATATGTAATACATACTTGATAGTATGGTCTCCTTAAGGACTCGGACTATGATATATCATCAGACAAATGACACATTATTTGTCGTCAACGACTTGATGAGTGCTGCTGTCGAAGGCATGTCAAACGGTGAACTCGTAGTAACTAACACACGTGCCAACTGACTGTTAACTCAACCTGGTGAAACATTTAAACTAGGTATCAGCGTTGCTGACTGGGACCTTACTTGCGAATGTTATTCATTGGTAGCGTGCGCCTAGGGCAAGAACTTGAAGAAGCAACTTAGCAAGTTCACTGGACTCCGCTTCTCCTTTTTTTTTCCACCCTTACTGAGTAGCATCAACTAACCATACATTATAAAAATGAGGTGCGGGTAATACTGTACATATGTAGCTAAAAATGCTTGCACAAGAGGGGATATTCCAAATGCAAGCATGAAGATGTGCCTGGGGGGGGAGGAAAGGCGAGTACGCACGGTCAGGTCAAACATGCGAGACGACGGCGACGGCGATTAAATGTCAGGGTGCCAGGTGCGAATGACACGTACTCATCCGGACAGTCCACAGGTTACCACGGGCAATTCGAGGAGGTTTGGTACCCACGTGCTGCTGATATAGCGATAAAAAGGCGACATAAACCCCCTACGAGGAGAGAAGCACAGCCGTTGTAGTTGTCTACTAGTAGTAGGAGTAACAACTACCGGCAACCAGTAGACACATGTCAATGTCGACAGGGGGTTCCAGCTATTTTCAGTTATGTTTGCACTTGTGTACATTTTGCACTCGAAGCAAACCCACGAAGGACCTTGCAAACAAGGTAACATGCAACCGCCGCAGCTACTCTCTCACCGTGTCGTAATTCGTTCTCAATAGGATTCAAAACAACATTCCTCGCCTCTCTTTACTCTAGATCCCAATGCTTACAAAAAGAACATTTTCTCTCGACCCATCGTTGTGCCATCATTTTGCATTGACGGCTGTGATATGTGCGCTTATAGCTGGGTTGTCACGATTCATCCTTTTCGGTATGTCATCTCGTACTGCTAGGTCTTTCGAGCTCGCGGACGACGTACCCAGACCAATATGATCCAATGCGTTGCAATGCGCTATTGTTTACGGGAACCTGGCTGGACGATGCATATCGTAATTGGCAGCCAAAAGGAAGGTCTTTTAGTTCCTGATTCAACACAATAGAGGAATTGAAGCTGCATCACAGGATGTATGCTCCATTCATACCAGCCTAGAGATGCCTCTCAATGTCTTTCATCTCGTCGAGTCGTGTTTGTCGGTGACTCAGTGACACGAGGGGTCTTTTTTCAGTTCATACATATTGTTGACTCTACGCTCCCCAACGAGGTACCGGATGATGGTGCAAAACATGCCGACCATTCCTTCGTTTCTGAATCTCAAACGCAACTTGACTTTATTTGGGACCCATTCCTAAACACGACGTCTGCTTTCGCACTGATAAACCCGCCAGCTCAACGTCCGGTTGACAGGCAGTCTGAACGGCCTGCCTTACTTGTCCTTGGTTCAGGGCTCTGGTACCTTAGGCATGCCGATACTTCAGGTGGACTCTCGGCGTGGGAGGCCAACATCGAAGCGCACATCGAAGCAATGAACAGTGCCCTTAACGAACCAGCAGATGAAGTGGTCTTCCTTCCGGTCGAGGAGATCGTCTCTTCAAAATTATCTTCCGAACGACTTAATACCATGCATTCTTCCGACATAGACGCAATGAATTCCGACCTCTACCACCGCATCAAGCCATTAACCAACGGTTCTTGGTCACAGCTCTTGAGATCTGCTTCCCCCAGGCGGATATCACTTCCACTGGTCTTCAACAAAATGTTGGATGGCTCGCAGACACAAGATGGCGTACACTTCACCGAAACCGTTGTCAAGACTCAAGCAAATATACTGCTAAACCTCCGATGCAACGACAAATGGCCCCAGACGTTCCCGATGGATAAGACCTGTTGCCGAATGTACCCCTGGCCGGGACCGGTACAGTCAACTGTGTTGGTCAGCCTGCTGCTGTATGTTTGCACTTTCCTATATCGCTCCCGTGAGCAATGCTCTCTCAATCCATTTCTTCGCTGTCTGACATTAACATAGATACGAAATCATGGGTTGTGAACAAAGAACACCTTCCGGGGATAACATTCGGGGCCTCTATATGCATAATTTATCTTGCAGACCGGACGGGATTGTGGTTCAAAGAGCAGAAACAGTTCGACTCACGGACGTTTGGTTTCTTATGTTTGGCTTCGCTCGGGATTGGTCTAGTGACCATTCGACGAGCCGACAAAGACTTGGGGTTTCTCAATCGTGACCAGACCGATGAATGGAAGGGATGGATGCAGAGTGCGTCGATTCATTGTTTCACTGACATGGCTCTGAAGATCGCACCAGTTGCAATTCTTATATACCACTATCTGGGCGCTTCGAAGATATTCGGTATTTATAATATTATCCGAGTTCTTGTCGCAGCCTATCTCTTCATGACTGGTTATGGTCACACAACGTTCTATCTCAAGAAGGCAGACTTTGGTTACCCCCGTGTTTTCCGGGTAGGTCAAATTTCTAACATTGAAGTGTGTGCTGATCACTGTTTCTTGCAGATATTAGTGCGGCTAAATCTCCTCACGCTCACACTCGCCTACACCATGAACACGAACTACCTTTCGTATTATTTTGCTCCCCTGGTCTCTATGTGGTTTCTGATCATCTATCTGACACTATGGATCGGATCACAATTCAACGAGAATACATCATTCCTCGTCACCAAGATACTCTTGTCGATGGGCGCATTTGCGGCGTTCATGAACCAAAGGTGGCTCCTAGAACGACTTTTTGAGATCCTGGAACGCATCTTTTTTATCCGCTGGTCCGCTCGCGAGTGGAGTTTTCGAGTAACACTCGACCAATACATCGTTTACTGTGGCATGTTTGCTGCGCTCGCTGTTATCAAAATTCGCGAGCATCACGTTGCCGAGCATCCCAACTGGCCGATTTTTAAGCGCCTATCTATTGGAGTGTCTGCAATAGCCCTCGCGTGGTTTACGGGCTTCGAGCTTTTACAGGAGGACAAATTCGCGTACAATGCCTGGCACCCATACGTCTCATTCATCCCCATCCTCGCCTTCGTCACTCTTCGCAACGCTACCCCCCTCTTGCGGTCGTGTTCGTCTCGTGTTTTCGCATTCGTTGGCAAGTGTTCGCTCGAGACATTTATCATCCAGTATCACCTGTGGCTTGCGGCGGATACCAAAGGTATTCTTGTGCTTATTCCTGGGACAAAATGGCGCGCTCTCAATTTTGTCCTATCGACGACCATCTTCATCTATATATCCCACCAAGTAGCGTGGGCTACTGGGGAGATCACATGTTGGATATGTGACGAGGAGAACACGCTACCTACCATTCGTGATGCGATAAGTACCGGGATGGCCCATCCTCGCCCAGAAGCTGCACCCTCGGCCATCGGGGGGACGGACGATTCTCACAGTAACAGCGAAACACCCGGATGTCCTCCACAGCGGTGGGTAGACAGACTGGCAGAAGGAACTGGCACACGAAAGTCGCCCGCTTTTTTCAGATCCTGGCCTAGTGCGCCATTGTGGTGGCTCAATACAAAGGGTAAGATTATGGTATGGTTTGGTCTTATGTGGTTGGCAAATGTGCTATGGACAAACCCTGAGAGACATTAGACTACATAATACACACAATCACAAGTTTTACGAGTACGAACAAGTTCATGTTCCACCTGTAGAGACATTAGCCCATGTCACACACGTTGCAAGTGGGATCAGTATTAGCATGGATGCTCATCAACCCTCGTCCTTTAGACGAGATCAGGGCTTGACTTCTATTCGTTACATCATGTATGACCAAGCGGAACTAGTACTCACGACGCGGTATCTAGAGGGGACGAAAGCGTCAGCATGAATCCAGACGAACTGACACGGAAGCGAACTCGGAAATTTGGGTATATGATAAAAGGTCACGAGCCGACAATGGCCTCAAAGTAGCGATTCATGGGAGTCGTCATTGCAGCGACAGAATGGAATGAAACTCACCTCGATGACAGACGACCAGGATAAAGGTGTAGTCAAAGAAAGCAAACGAATTTTGTTCTAGCACGTGATGTGTAGTGAGGGCAGGTCGTTTCGCCTCGAGGCTTGTATGCAGAGTGCTGACCGTCCCACCTCGCTTGCCACCGTCCCTCATTATGGCGAACGTCGTCCATTCACCACTCAATTTGCTTCACGAGCCAACGCACCTATCTGCATCTCACTTTGGGTTCGGCTTTGGGCTGTCCGGAAGTTCACCCGCAGGGACAGGGAAGCATCCCATCCACACCCCTGGTCACACACAACCATCTGCCTTTCAGCAACTCACCTCTCATATCAATCTACCACTTGTCTCTCATCGTGTCCAGAAGCGCCGTCATGAACCTGAGGATGATGCCGAATCCAGTCGTCATGTCGGAAGGGATGTTGCAATGGACCGTAGCCCCACCCCAGAACGACCGAAGAGAGCCCCTCCAAAGCGTGTCAAGGTCACCTCGCAGGACGACGAATCCAAGGATGCACAGCCTTCAAGGGCAAGTAAAAACGTAGATGCAGAGAGCGATGTTGACGTCGGTGTCTTGTTGGGTACGACACGTTTTACCTGGCCATCAGAGTTACAGGCACTGACAAGCCATCGGGTAGCGAGCCTTCCACCACAAGCTCTTTTGCCTCTCCTGAATTCTTTAATAAATGCCCAGCCATCGCTCAAATCACTCATATTACCCCTGATACCCCGCCCGACGCTGGAAACGGCCATACAAGCATTAGAGCAATCCGCGAGGAAACTCCGGGACGCTTATCCTTATTCCAACACACCTGCTTTCTCCTCGGTTTCTGCCACGACTGCTTTCGGGTTTGGGTTTGGGTTCAACTCTCAACGATCTGGTTTTGGATCAAGCATGGACGATGACCAAAGGAATAGCGGCGCCAATGATGGCAGCGGAATGCGAGAGTCATACATCCTCTCCCGACTACGACCTCACATTCATGAATTTGTTTCTGCATGCATTTCCTATGTCCCATATTTCTCCTACGTACACACCACCTCTGAGTCGTGGCCGCGTGGCCAATCAGTTCCCCTACAACCGCAGCACAAAGACAAATCACATCCGTCGGAAACCTTTGTGTTTCTGTCTGCGCTCACGACACACATAACGTGTCAGCCCCCGCTCACACAGGCTTCGCTTGCACCCCTACTGCTACCACGGCTGTCGAAGGAGTGGGAGGCATGGGTGGATCGACTAGACCAAATGGTGAATCGAGAAGGGCGCATGTTTGGGGGAGAGACGGTGAGGAGTTGGGAGAAGACGCTGGACGAATTTGCGGAGATGAGAGGGCCAGCAGGGTGGATCGTGATGAGGGATGTGAGGGATCGATGGGTTGGCAAGGTAGGTTGGCTTGTCGGGCGGAATGTACTGCACCCGATGGAAGAGGGTATTTAGGTGTTGTGTACTAGGGCTAGTGTAATATAACGTACTGTGGCGATGCACCCGGGTTGTCCGCGACCACATGCACCCTCTCTTTTCCATCCTTGAAGCCGCTGCTGCCCGCGCCTGGTCTCGTCGTACACACTCCCTTGTCCTCCCTCGTCATCGCCTCCCAAAGCATGCGAACATCCCCCAGGCATCCAGCTATATCCATGCCCACCATTCCTCGGCCTTGGCTGTTCCCGAAACCTATGTCAACCTTCGTCCAAACAGCCGCGTACGCAAAGTTGTTGCGAATCCCGCGCCAAAGAAGGCTCGAATACCCGCCCGAGTCGGTGTTCGCCCCATCAAACTAAAATCGCGTTCGTTCGACGGCTTGGACCGACGAGATCCAGGGTACATCACAGACATCTACTCAGACCCGCCGGTAGATGCAGAGACGCTGGTCCACATTCCCACAGAAACCTTGCCAATCCCCACAATGCCATCTCCCACCTCTCCCCACTCTCTCTACCAGAATCTCCTCTTCATTACGTCCAATCCGCCGTTTTCCATTCGGGAAGCCATCGACTATTATTTCAATTGGCCCAAGGCACTGCACTCCGCCAAATCGTTTAATTTCCTCATCGGTCTTGCTCTACGGAGTACTTCCTTTGCAACCGTTGGCCGCCTCTTCAGTGCCATGCGAGCCGAGTGCATCCCGCCAAACATGGAGACACAGAAATTGCACGTCCGGTGGTTCGTTAGAACTGGCAGGTGGTCCGATGCCTGGAAACGCGTCCTGGAAATCACGGGCCAACATGGCGTGAACGCAAAACTTCCCAATAACTCTACCCCCCTCCCATTATGGCTGGAACTCTTTGGCTCGCAGAAGCGTGGTGCACTGCGACATTGGGTCATCACTCACCGGAAGCCTAGCATCACGGCTAGTTTGACCGCTGACCAGGGTCTCACTTTAAAGGCTGTCTCGGGTGCTGGTCACAACACGAGTCCTGGCGCTGCCTTTCAGCTTTACGTGGATGCTGGCGTGGAGTATGCCAAGAATTCATCACCAGCCCCTCGAAAGCGACTTATGCCACATACACATAGGAGCCCTTGCGCCACCAAACTGTCGCGATACCGAGCTCTCATGCAAAGCTCGCCTCTGCTCGCTTCTTCCGACCGAATTCAGATCCTACCCCGAACCATTCTCATCATTACGCAGACAATGTACCAGGTAGGGCAGAGAAGCTTGGCACTCTCTACCGCCTTGTCATATGTGAAATCTCTTCCTCCCCGACTCAGGTGGTGTGATAGGCGCAGAGTCCTCGATCTCGTTAATTTCCATCTTTCCATGGTTACTTGGCACAGAAAGCCGGCACTGAAACAACACTTTACCCAGCGTCGTATCCTTCGGAAATTCCTTCTCGCCCGCCCGGATTTGGTACCGTCGTCCACGACCTTGTTTCTACTCCTCGGACCCTTGCGCAGCTGCTGCCGCAGTGGTACCCTTGCTATGCAGTGCTTGCTCCTCTTTGAAAGGAGGTGGGGCTCACGCGTTCAGTCCACGTTAGTCCGACGACGTGTTGCAAATCTTGCACTTAAAGAAGGCCGCCTTGACATTGTCGAGGCCATGATGAGGTCGGATCGGCGTTGTAGAATTTCCGATGATACCTCTCCTCGGACTGTCTATACATCAAGACGAAGACCTTGGAGGACACTATTTAATCGACGAGGAGCCGAGAATCGAAGATGGCATATTATAGAGGAAAAGTATCGACGGGGGATAGCAACCCGGCCCGAGTCGTAAATTGCATGGTGCTCTTGATAGCTGGTTTGTCGGATTAGCTAGGTTTGTATATCCATCGCCGGTGCCATGTCACGGGTGCTTTCGGATAACCATACAGTGTTTCGGTGTTTGCGTTACCGATCGCTACAGGGGCAGGAAACTACGAGTACATTATAACAAAAAGATGCTTCAATGCTATAGGAATACCACACAATGTAACACGGCTGACGGAGAGGACGCAGGAACAAGAACACCAAAGAAAATCCTAGGAATGAGTTATAAGTAGCACCTCGAGAAGGTGCTTGGAGGAAGACAGGACGGCCAGTTACCCGATGAGATCGCCGACTCCCACTCCGCCGCGACCGAGCGATATAAATCAAGCACTGCTCGTGCATTCTCAACCTAGGATAGAGCGGGGCCGTTGAGTAATCTCGCAACCACGGCGCACGCGAGATAACAATTTTAGCTGGACAGATTATGAGCGGACGTACGGGATGAATGTGACCATCTTGACAGCGACGACACATGAGATGCCACATGAGTGTTTGCAGACCAATCACTTGGTTGGGGGAACGCAAAGCGTTTCTAAAGGGTAGATACAACGCGACGTCACGCGTAGCTACGGCAGGATGTGGGATGCCCAGTACTGTGACCCGATGACCATGTGGTGAGTTCAGTCGCCAAATAACGAAAGGCGCGGACACTCTACCCGAAAGGTCGTGCCATTGGCTATGTCCAACAACTACTTTACCCTTGATGATGTCCGCGACGTGTTGTTGTACCCGCTCGAATAATGGCGTGTCGGCTACATCGGTAGAGAGTCAATATCAAAAATTCTGAGAATTGAGGACGAGCAAAGTATATTAGGCGCCAACTCACGAGCCAGTAGATGGCAGGCCTCTATTCCGGTTGTACTGGTTCTGTAATCGCTAACTTGCATGGTCGGGGCAACAAAGGTATCTAATATGACGTTGCCCCTGAAGTCGACAATAGATACGCGGCTTGAATGAAGCGGGTAAGATGATGGCGCAGGGGAAGGAAAAGCAGAGGCACATACGCGAGCATCGCGGTGGTCCCGCCTGGTCCCACTCCTACATTGCTGCAGGACAGCGCGATGATTTGGTCATTACTAGGGATAGGGTACTTTGCCTCCATCTCAAAAAAAAAAAAAACCAGCTGGGCTTGACTTACTCTGCATAAGGTGGATATATGTACGGTGAACACACTTCCGACGATTTTTTGACAGCGAGTAGACTCCAAAGGCTTTGTTCGTTCTGAGATTGATGAAGCCGATAAGCTCCAATGATCCTTCGTTCTAAATCTCGAGTGGAACGCACCATTCATCGGTCTAGACAGAGCAACATCCGTTTGGGTGGTCGAGTCCTCACGTAACGAGTGCACGATCGGTCCTGCGACCACCTGGCCTGACCTTGGATAGGAACGGAAGGGCTAAACCAAGGTAGAACATGTTGCCATGATGGCCGCTAATCCACCACTATACACAAAAACGATGTCAGCAGAGTCCCTGAAACTTCCTGCCACCTCTTAGACCGGCGGGAGAAGAGAGATGTAAACTTACGGAACAATCTGGAGATCTGACTCAAAACCTTGACCGACCTTGGCCACTTTCACCACCGAACCGCGAGGTTGAGTATCTTCCATAATAATCCTACAAGGGGTAGTTGCCTCGAGTTCTCGATGAGTTCTAGAGATATCAAAACATTCTGATGTGCCAGGTCACCCCTTAACAGGGAGGCCGCTGCCCTGCTAGGGTTCATCATAATCCTTCCCCTTCAAGGTAGTGGAGAACTGAGGGTGAAAATGGTTATCGAGTACAGCGGAACTCATCAAGATACCCGGTCCATACCTGCGCTCGAGCTAGACGGGTAAAGCAACGAGATCGAGAAAGTCCAGAGTTTCTGTCAACAGCCCATCACTGTAACCATCACGACAGAGATGCTTCTCAGCACAATAAAATCTTACTGATACAAAAAGTTTGGAGGAAGTTCAGGTCAAGAGCCTTGCAGGCAACGTTCGGAGCTTGCCGGCGCCTGCTAATATTGGCGATCGCATGGAACCGAGGAGCATCTGCAGCCCTCAATTCTCCTGTCTTCGCTGCAACGTCAAAATCTGTCTCTGTCGCACTGCCAACAATAGCGTCTATTTTTGTGGTCACCGAGTGCGGTATTCTGACCTACCTTTTTCGTGAATCAAGACTCATCTTTAACGGTGTTCTCGGTGGCACATTTGATCGCACCCGTGAGGAGCAATTTGAATCTGTCCATTGCATGTTGTTTATCTCTAGAACGTGCCTCGTATATCATGCGAAACGGGCATGTGTCTCCCAAGTAATCGAGTATATCCACCCGGATTCCAGTGTGGCTATCAGAGGGCGCTGGCGTTCCACGAGCGGAAATGGTCCCACAGGGTTGCTCTAATCGTGGCTCACCATTTGGCTCTCCCAACTGCTTACCAGGGCAATCGAGTTCGATTCATGCAGGTTGCGGGCCTTTTCTGGCCGAAAAAAATCCGAGGTGAGTCAAGCACTCATTGGATCTTTCGCAGTACCTTCGACAATAACCCCCTGGATGCACAATTTTAGTTGTGATACCGGACAGAAAGCCGCGCTGCTGATCCGGAGGGCCTGGTCGAAAACCACAGGGTTGGAGACAAGTACCGAAAAAGGCTGTGGTATGAATGGACGTCAGCGCTTTTTAACGGCTTGGTTCCACAAGTCGATACTCATGATGTGCTCCTCTGATGGTAAGGCCCCCAATCGGGATCTGTACCCCATATCTCTCCATGACATCCCTAGGTTCCGACAGGATATGCATATGGTCTACGCGCCGAAAGTGGGTTGTGCACGCAATGGAAGAATTTCTTGTTCAGTCAATAGTATGGCACAACTCGATTGTCTACCCCAATCGCGATCTTGCGTCGAACACATTCGACTTGAGTCCACTCCGTGAACGTGAAGCGTATATCTAGATACGGCTCCGTGCAAAAAGTGTGCGTGAATGCTGAGGAAGAAAGGAGTGATCCCTTACTCGGATCAAAACAGAAAGTGATGGTGAGTGATCCAATGGACAAATGCGTTTTTTGCTTACCTCTGGTTGCTGTTGATAGGCAGCGGGGAAATGAAGGTGCAGCGTCACATCGAGGTGCGAGGGATACAGGCCCCGTAATATCACCTGGGAGAAATGGCAATGATCAAGATATCAAACGTAAATTGAGTCGTTGGAGGCCATGCTGCCAACACAACGGGCAACGCTTATAGTGTGGGCCACAGAAAATAAGATATGGATTTGACAAAACCTGCATGCACCAATGCTCATTCACGTGTTACTCCCCGAGTGGATGCGATGAACACCAGTTCGAGAGCCAGATAACCGGAAAAAAAAGGGAGGAAAATTCTGTGAGATCTTGACGTTGAAGTTGGTGAATCAATGAATCGCGACTCCATCCCTGAATCAATTATTCCTAATCGGATCCTCTGGGGACTTGCGCTGCTAGGACAACATAGTTTCATCAGTATTCATCCGGACAGAATGACGAGTGGCAAAAGAATGACCTCACGTTCTTGAGCGTCGTCGTGCCTGGCGCCCGATAGTGCATCGTGGTGGATGGGTGTTTACGCGTACCTGGTACTTGGCGGCCGGCTGGCAGCTCTTTGCAATGCTATCACTCTTCCTCAACTATGACTGTCCACAAGACCACAATACCCGACTATTGCCGTCTGTACGTAGAGGATGCTACCAAGTCGAACGAATTCATTCTGAGCCCGAGTTGTCGAGATTCTCAACAAGGTCACCGCATGGCGCCAGTGACTGCCGCGCTGAGCGCGTACTTTGTTTATATTCCGACCCACCGCTGCGCCGTTGAGAGGTGGGGCTGGATAGCTACACATAACATTCGCAGGGTGATCGGGCTGTTTCATTTAGTCCATATGCCAAGCACTTGCTAGTATCGTTGTGGAGCCCAGGTCGGTAGGTGGAGTAAAAGTGTGTAACGTACTGCGTGACGGGTGCGTGACTACCGAATGACTATGTGCATACGACTGGTAGGCAGGGAATCGGATAGCGACCAAGCCTTTCATTGTGCAAGCAACATGGACAGGTCCGACGACGCCCGAGAAAAACCCCAATGCTCACCAAAGACTTCTGGCACCAGCCAACATGAGAAACAGTGTCGGATATGCTACGACGGCGACGAGTCAAACCCTGCTTCAGGAAGGTTGTTCAAACCATGTCTTTGTGCGGGCACTATCAGTGTAAGCTCTGCCAACCTGCCAAGTGGTCGCATTGCTAATTACCCACGCGCGCAAGTACGTTCACGTCAAATGTCTACAGAAGTGGAGGTTGTCATCTCGTTCCAACGATGCGTTCTGGCGTTGTCCTCAATGCCACTTTCATTACCGCTTTGCTCGGACCAAAGTGTATGGTTTGGGGACAAATCCGGGTAGGGCGCTATTACTCTTATTCCGTCGATCAAATGTCGGCTCATGTCTAACCCTAGTTGTCGTCGGCTTCTTGTCATCTTTTCTATTTGTTTTTCTAGTCATGCTTTCGTCGTATGTAACGAGTTATTTCCTCGCCTCGATAGAGGAGCAGTCCTTGTTTGGGACGACATACTTTTTTGTCTCCCCAATCGACGTCGCGCAAGACGTGGTCAGGGCAGCTATTCAAATTCTCCGTGACCTGGACATTTTGCCTGTAGAACTCGAGGCTTCACAGTCGCTCAGGACGCACGTTCCGGCCCGCCTCCCCCAGCCCCCTGGCCCAGTTGGCCGTTTCATCCGCAGGTTCCTCTTGGGCCTACCCATGGTGGGAGTAGGATCACTCATACACATGATCCTAACCCTACCCTTCATGGGACCACTGCAGTGGATTGCCCGGTGGAGAGGGAACAGGTCCAGAAGGGGAAATGACCGAGATCTAGCTGCCGCAGTGATCGTCATCTTCATTGTCATCGGGGCCGCAAGGTCAGCGGCGAGACTGCTTGCATCAGCGAGATGGCTCATGTTACTTTCAGAGCCTTATACAAGGTGTATCGTTATACCCGGAAGTGGGCGGAACGGTTCCTAACGTGGGCTGAGGATTCAATTCTTGAAGTTAATTGACATATGTCCATATATCTTGCGCTCCAAAACCAATACACGTAGATAGCCGAGGGACAGTGTAAATTATATCGCGGTCTATCACCAATTCCGTCGCAACCGACGTTTGATGCTTTCGTATGTGGCCTTCGTCTCGGTGTTGCTCGGGTCCAGCTCAGCAAGATATTGTCCGACAGCTGTATCTATCCGACCAGCGGGCAGCTCCGCACGTGCAATTGATGATTGTGGTCGTTTGGCCTCTTCTAGCCAGTCGTTGAGCAGGATAGCAATGTCTGAGGATATCGCCTGAACACTGGTCTGGTTATTGAAGGGTGGGACCTAACACAATTTCAGCAAGTTACCACCTGCGAGGATTGCAAAAGACTCACATGTGACTCGTACATGTCGTGCAAGACATCCCATATTTCTGCGTGTGGCACGCTGCACTGAACCAAAACCCTAGGAGCCCAGCCCTTTGGAAGTTGTGCCTTGTTCCGCAATGAGAAAGAAATGAGGAGCATCGTGATATACCCTGGATAATAAGTCTCTATCGTGTTTCTTCCTCGAGGCAAGGATAGTCCACCCACGTAGCGGAAATGCACTTTCGGATGGGTAGAAACGCTTTCCGAGTGGCACAATGCTCGCTATGATGTGATCTGCATGCGTCTGGATATCTGCATCCTTCTCCAAGGCTGCACAAGGTATTAGCCGAGCAAGTTTGGCGAATGAAGTTTGCCTACCATCTTCAAATATCCGATCCCAAATAGGCCGAACAATATGTTCGTCCCGGTGCTCTGACACATGAAGGATCAGAAGTTTCATGACGGGAAGATCGAAGGGCTCTGCATAATATTGGTAAAGCTTGATGTATGTGGTCAGACGGGACAGGACGGGAAAATTCGGGTGGCACACCTCAGACACAGTGAACAGCCTCTTATTTAATTGCCTGATCCTGTGTCCTTCCTCACCCGGGTTGCTTGCATGCGGAAGAAGGGCATTATACACCTCGAGTTGCACCTGAGCCACATCAAGCTTTTCTTCAAGGTCCGTGAGGAATGCGATGGCTGTTTCATGCCTGCCATTCGCAGTGACCGGATGAGACTTAGCATTTCCAACGGCAAGCGTGAAGTATTCAATTCGTGTACTCAAGTCCAAGTCAATGCTAAGGACAATTCGCGTCAATGGGATGAAGCAAGTGCTCTTGTGACATACTCAGTAGACTCGGCCAAAATAGCAAGTACTTCGGCGGCACGTAGCGGCTGACCATCTTTGACATAGAACTGCCATAGCAGCTGATACTTTGGAAGTGTGATCGGCTCTCGGCGAAGGTGAGCCTCGAGGTATTGCGGTCGTAACTTCATGCATGTCGGTATTCAATGATTTAAGGAGAGTGAAACGGACATACAGCTAGTAGCTCATCGGCCAGCCCTCTGCCGATCAACCAATCGTATAGTGTCGAATGGAACATCTCATCATTGCTAGAGAACGCGAGTGTGTACGCATGGTTTCGGATCGTGTCGAGGTCCTCGGCGGATGTCTGAGCATGGGTGGCTTTTTCTTCAAACGAGTCCAGAGAACGAAGGACGAGCTGGTAGCAGTCGGTACGTTTTTGGGAAAATTTGGCGCGGTCGTCATTAGATGGACAAGCCGATAGCCAATACTCAAACCCAGCATTGTCGGGATCCGTTGCTTGTGCACAACTCAGCGGAAGTTCGATCGCGCCTGGCGGTGTATGAGTTCTTGGTGGAGTAAGTTACACATACACCGCGGCTCACGGACCTTTCGCGTAACCCAGCTCTCGGTATTCATCGCATACCTCACGGATCTTTTCAAATTCCAATATCCGAGCCCCTTTCGTGAACAATCTAATAGGTAGTTGAGTCGAGGATGCGACAGGGATGTGAAGAGAACAGCCACCTCAATGACTCCCCTAACCAATTTTGTCGTTCGGCAGGATTTCGTGACTCGACTGCCTTGCGGACGTTTTCTCGGGCCTGCATCGTCGACACTGTCAGTTAGGACCCTAGTCACGAGGAAATTTACATGCTTTGTACAACATAACGTCATCGGTACTACAAAAAGAGCCGCATCTTTGTTGTAAGACTTCGCTGATGGTGTCCACCTGATAACATCGTCAATACACCCCAACGGCGATGGAGTGCCAAACTCACGCTGATCTGCTGACCAATTTGCTGGTCGATCACGACGTTAACCAATGCACGCGATACATTTATTCCATTCTGTGTGGTGACCAGCTCCTCATAGGTCATCGCCGTCACCAGTTTCTGGGTCTCCGAGTCACATCTCATACCATGTCAATTCGAATGTACGGTAATCAAAGGAAGACGCTCACTGGGCTATCAGTTCACCCAAACGATAGTCACTCAGCAAGAGAACAAAAGAAATGGCTTCGATTGCTCTCGTGAGAAGAGCTTGGAGTTCGGCCACTGAACTTTGCTCAGCCTAGATGGAATGTTAGACCATCGCGACAAAGGCGGAGAAATCAAGATAAACCTTCCATGCTTCTTGTTCGTGACCTACCGCATTCCGTGATGTTGCAGGATCACCCGGTGTAGAGTGGAAGAGGTGAGGATTCTTGTCCAAGAACTCCTTGAGGGCATACAGGTTTTTTTGGACAGTAACGAGCAAGTTATCATCCATGTTCAATTCCTGAAGACCAAAAACACTACACAACGAACATGAATGGATACACAATGGGGGGAAGGAAACGGAAATACTCACCCAGGCTTGGTTATCTTGTCTTTCCAAAGCGGCCGGATGAGGCGGGCAAAGTACATAGCAAATCCTTCCCTGCGACCGCTGAATATGGCACTCCCTGAACTTTCGCCTAAAGCGGGAGCTGGTTTATGCGCCTAGGGAAAAAGAAAGGGGAGGGACTTACTCGTGCCGTATGTCACCCTCTCCGTCCAGATCGGACGTTCGCCAAAGTCATAAAATGCCTGCTTCGCAACGTTTGCGATATCAGGACTTACAGAACATAGCGTACCAGGGATAGAATGATCGCCAGTGTCCAAAAAGATGTTTCCGCAAGCGAGTCCGAGAAGCATGGCACAAGTTTGATCTCTTCCAAAACTGCAGTGCAGGCGGTCAGCGTGACTTCGCCAAGGTCTCGTCTCTAGATGAACACCCGCCTGTCTCTAAATTCAATGATTGGCTGAACAGCGCCTTCAGATTGTGCTTCCTCGATGACGGCTCTTAGATAATCCAATGCTCTTCGCTTTACGAGAAACGTGAGCCCGACGTTGGTGAGAATCATAAACTGTTGAGGTGGCTCCGAAAACTGCAATGCCAATTCATTGATGACAGCGGGTGATGGTGCGACGGAGGGTGGCAATGATGATCGTGGCACGCTGGCCATTGCCCACGTTCGTCCTGGAATTGCCAGTAAGGTAGCATACTCTGTCAGTGGTGGGCGTTGATTCCCACCCGTAGCGTACGAGGCAGCGTACGTAGTTGGCTGGGAACCTGCGACATATTGTTGCGCGGATGTGGACACCTGGCCAAGGGTGCCTATGCGGGTGAGGTCAGGGGAGGTGCAAAGCAAAAAGTCAGTGCCATCAGCATCGCCTGGCTGGGCGGAAATGGTGAGGCCATCCTGATAGCAGGAATTTTCCAACCCGCATACGATGAACGGACGAGAGGGTGGAGGTGGCTGGGCGACACGGGCCGCACTATAAGGTGCAGCGCGGTTTGATGGGCGAACCAACTCGTCGGGGTGGAAGAGATTTGGGGGTGGAAGGCGAACGTGAATGAGCTGGAGAGGGCGCAGAACACCAGGTGCGTTGGCAGTGGGGGTGTACGAAAAGCTGGGTGACGCTGGGGAGAAATAGAGGCGGACACCATTCATTGCGATTGCTACAAGCTGGACGCCGACACGGGACTCAGCGGGGTCAATGACGTGCAGTGCGATGATCTGGAAATTGGAGGGGTTTATTGCCGGGGAAGCAGGTGCTTTTTCTTGAGCAGACTTGTACAAGTTGGCGAGGGTCTGCACGTGTTGGACCGCTTTTTCTGATATGAGATGATAGAGGGAAATGACGTTTTTGGCGGAAAGGATGTACAGGCAATTGCGTTTGTGGTCGGAGACGACGGAGACGATGCGGTCTGGAAGGACGAGGGTGAGCAAAGGAGACGACATTAAGGGAGGACGGACCATCTGGTTTGGGGGAAGAGAAGCGGGGAAAGAGGCTCTGAACAGCGCCGACGGAGTGGTTGATGAGATGTACCCTCTTTCCGAACCAGGACTCTGATTGCTGGTAATGTAGCTCATAGAGACAACCATCCTGAGAGCCAGCCATGAAGATGCGGCCCTGAGGCGTGCCAACGATGGTGGTCATTTCTACGTCTGTCGAGACGGACATGTCTGTAGCATACATCTTGATGTCTTTGCGGTTGGACTGAGGGAGGGGCGAAGTTGACAAACCGATGAGGAGGACGGAGACGGGAGTACACAAGACCATGAGAGAGGATATTTCGTCGACGAACACGGCGGGTTTTGGATTGACGATGGCAACATGGGTGATGACGTCGGGTTGGTCGACAAAGGAGGTAATATCCTGGCTGTGTGGAGGTGAGGAGGGGGAGGGACGGAAAGGAAGAGACGGACCCATGCAAATAGTCCCAGAGAAAGAGCTTGTGGTCGATAGAGATCCAGACGCGCTCTATTTCTGGGAGGAGGCCCATGTGGGAGGTGACGGTGGTGGCTGGCGGAGGGGTGAGCGGGGAGGGGAAGGGGGAAGAGGGACGCACTGTTGTAGTACTGGAAGAGGGCATCTGGAATGCCGACGAGTCTGCGCTTCTGGAATGGTACGCGATAGTCGTCAGGAAAGACGCTATAGGAGGCGGAGGAGGGTGGACCTGCGGCTGGGAGGGGGTAAGCGGGGACGGGGGAGGAGGAGAGAAGACGGACGGGGGAGAAGGTCGGGGATGTCTGGGATGGACTGCACGTCCTTGAGGAAGTGGTCGTGGAGGACGCGTGCGGCGGTGTTGAGGGCGTTGAGGTCGAGGCGGGGCGGGACGGGGCGTGTCTGCACCATCGTCGACGGTGAGGACGAGAGAGGGACGCGTTCAACTCCCACGCCAGATTTGGAAACAAGATACTTGACAATGACGCACTAGTTAACAGTTAGGCATATATTCACCCTCACCCTCGTCGCTCTTTTCTCCCCCCTTTTCGGTGCCGGTACATCCTCACACATGGCCCTCGCCTGGTTCCGCAGGGAATTCCTCGTTCCACGACGTCTCATATTCAACATCGTCTTCTACGGCGCACAGCTCGCCCTCTTTGCAATCGGCTGGTATCTCCAGGTTCATCGTTGTCCATTCTCACCGTCTCATGCTGATCTTGCCACCAGGAAACGGACCAGAGGCTCTCTGCACTTAATTCCCTCAAATGGTCCGTCTGGACATCCAGGGGTGCCGGCCTCACCCTCGCCTTCGATGCCGGCCTCCTTCTCGTCCCCATGCTACGCAACGTCATCACCGTCGTCCGCCCAAAGCTAGTCTGGCTCTTCCCCGCCGATGAGAACATATGGTTCCACCGTCAGGTCGCCTACTCCATGGCCTTCTGGACCGTCGTACATGTGACCGCCCATTATGTCAACTTCTTCAATGTCGAGCTCACCCGTATGTCATCCCCCCTCTCCCACACCCCATGCTCACCCCCCACAGAGGTTCGCACAGAGACAGCCCTCGACATACACTACACCCAGGCAGGCGGTATCACCGGCCACTTCATGCTCCTCATCATGGTCCTCATTTACTCAACTGCTCACCGCAAAATGCGTCGCCAGTGCTTCGAGGCTTTTTGGTACACCCACCACCTTGCCTTCTTTTTCTTTCTCGCTCTCTACTCACACGCTACCGGTTGCTTCGTCCGAGATTCTGTCGGTCCGGACTACATCTCTTCCTTCCCGTTCTATTCTACCGAGCACTGTCTCGGCTACGAGAGTTGGAGGTTCACTATCTGGCCCGGTATCGCTTACTTTGCAGAGCGCATGTACCGTGAATATCGTGCAAGAAGAGCAACCGAGCTGTCAAAGGTCCTCGTCCACCCGAGTGGCGCGATGGAACTTCGTATTGTAAAACCAAGCCTCAAGTACACTGCCGGCCAGTGGCTCTTCATCCAGGTCCCCGAGATCTCCCGCTTCCAGTGGCACCCGGTACGTGTCCCACCTGTCGACTTTACCACCCCTCACCGCCTCGCAGTTCACCATCACATCCGCTCCCGAAGATCCCTACGTGTCAGTACACATTCGCCAGGCTGGTGACTGGACCCATGCACTTGGTGAACGTCTCGGATGCGGGCCCTCGGTCGTAACCGCAATGACAAATGCCGCCATGAAGGGTATTGAAAAAGATGAAGCCCGGCATGGCGGAACCCGCGGTGACTTTGTCGAGACCTACCCATCCTCATCTGTACTTCCTCTCCCTCGAGTTCGCATCGATGGCCCCTATGGTGCCCCCGCAGAGGACGTCTTTGAAAATGAGGTTGCCGTGCTCATCGGTGCTGGTATTGGTATTACCCATTCGCTCTCTCCACCACTCGCGAACTCACACAGAGCTTTGCCGTTAGGCGTAACCCCCTTCGCATCTATTCTGAAACATATTTGGTACCGTCAAAAGAAGGGGAACCTCGGCTCTCTCCGACGCGTCGAATTCTTCTGGGTCTGTCGTGACACACCATCCTTTGGCTGGTTCCAGTCCCTTCTCCAAGACATCGAAGCCGCTCAATTCGACCGTAAGTACCATTACCGATTACCGACTCGATAAGTTTCATCCTCACCCCTCCCCCTTCCAGCCAACTTCCTCCGCATTAATGTCTACTTGACACAGCAAATCGACGAAAACATGCTTTGGAACATTGCAGTCAATGACGCTGGCGCTGAGTATGATCCCTTGACACTGCTGCGCACCCGCACCATGTTCGGTCGCCCCGACTGGAAGAGCATTTACCGTCGGATCCGGGAGGCGATCGAAATCGGTCAGTACTTACCCGACAACACAGGCCAGTTCAAGACCAAAGTTGGGGTAAGTTCCTGTTCCGCATCCCGTGTAAACCTATGCTTGATACCATCACAGACCTATTTTTGTGGACCCGGAGTGCTTGCCAAGGCGATTAAGGAAGCAACGTTACAACACACCAGCAACAACGTCAAATTTACATTTGCAAAGGTTTGGCTACTGTTGGATGTTTTCGTCACTCACTGGTTTGACTGTGCAATCCAGGAACATTTTTGAAGCGGCCCACGATTGCACCGGATGCTCTCCATTTCCCATTTGATGGATGAAATCGCGATCAAACAATTTACCTTTTGGCTTGATATCATGTTTCGTTGTCACTGGCGCCTGTATTTAATCTAATGTATGGCTAAAATCTTTGTAACCGTCGTACGGGTCATAATTCCTGCGCAGAGAAAGCGTGTCCGATATCATTCAGGGATATGACACAAACACTACGAAGACAAAAATAGCGTGAGGTAACTCAGTTTTCGGCCTCACTGTCCTCGATGACGATTGGGTCTCCAGGTGTGCCGGACGAAAGGTGCAAGCTATCCGATCGTGGTGGTAATGAGAGACCCGACCGCCTAATGAAGCCAAAGTCGGCCTGCGGAAAGACGGACGTTGCACGGTCAGCTAGCGAAGCGATGACGGATGCGACAGTCGATGAAGATGACTCCGGGTAAGACGATGCCGCCGATGCTGTGGAGTGCTGCGGGGCCTGATGAGAACCGAGGCGTCTGTAAGACCTTTGATCGGAGAGATGGGAGGTATAAGATTGCGACTGGAAACAAGTGACAGTCGTGTGGCTCAAGGGGCACGACGACGGTGGGTACGGAAAGTTACCCACAGGAACGGAACAATTCTGGGATATAGCAGGTGGTTTCCAGCTGGACTGAAATGCTTGCGTTGCACTTGATGGTACCATACCCTTGTCATCAGATTCGCCATCCGTGGTGAGATCAATCACCAGAGATGATGGTACCTGAACTTCGCGAGTAGGAAACTCGCAGCTTCGAAGGCGCATCTCGAGGGGAAGTTTCGATTTTTTGGTTGGCCAGCACAGCTTCACCTTGCCCTTTGAGTTCATCTGGTTGATGACACGCTGTGCCACTGGCCATCAGAGTCAGATGGGGCAAGGTAACCAGATACATCGATGCATTACTCAGCGTACTCCGCGGGGAACTATGCCCGCTAGACAACCGGAGTTTCTTGAGTAGTGGCGTACTCGCTGGATCAAGCGGGCCCCGGTGCCGTTTAGTTGAGCGAATGGGAATGCTGCGGTCTGAGGTCGTAGGGCTGTCCAGGTCGATCAGCACGAGGACTCAATCACGATAACCAGCATAATTACTAAGTATTATATGATTCCCGAGCAGCAACAATCAAGGGCGCGTACTGTTCTTGAACCCACGTACAGACATCTGCAAAGCCACGTTCCAAGTAGAGTGCTGCGACAATTACTTCGAACGAGTCTGCTACGGCTTTCGTACTATGAGACTGCGAGGGGAGCTTGTATGCGCCTGCCTTGGCCATGAGGTGAGTGAATGTTGCGTTGGCATTTACGGCTGAGCGTATGTTCTAAAACATGAATGAGAAATTGGTGGCTCCAGCCGGCTGAAATCGTAACCCACAGTGTATAGGCCAGGTGCAGCATCCGGGAAGAGGCGGTAAAGGTATAACGCTACGGAGAGGTGCATGACGGCGTCACCGACGAATTCCAACCGCTGTTTCTCGTCCGCGCTCGACGAGACGACGGACTCCCAGTCTGAAAGCTTGGGTAACGAAAATGAATAGTTTGGGTCATTGATGGCTGCGACAACCGCATTCTGGAGAACACTGTAGATCCCTGGCCCTTTCTTGCCCGTAAGTCTAACCATGATCCGGACTGATGTGGAAGAAAGATGTAACAGCGAGTTAGTTCTAATAGTACCTCTACGCACCGTGTAGATGTAGTGCCCAAGTGACGTGGATTGCAGCACGACGTATCTGTGTGAGATGACCAACCGCCGTAAGCATAAAACAGGGGCGTGCAAATACTTATCCTAAATACCCGATGCCCACGAACATGGGCTCCTGAAGAAACCCTTGAGTTCCAGTGCATTCCCATGTGTAACCTATGGGTCCCATGAATACCTGGCAAGGTCCAGGAATAACTTTTCCTTCAACCGATTGCCTCATTTTAATTGCTGTTCAACGCTCAACATCCCATGTTTAATAACGAGTCCCAAATCTATTGGACGCGGGGCCATCCCATATGAAAGAATTGGATTTCGCGAGGAAGTTTAGCATAGTGAATTTACTGGAACCTGTTCATACTAGCGATGGCGGCGAACCATCGTGCCGTTCATCCTCAACAGGTTTGCAAGCCGACTATAGTATGGGAAAGAGCTCTGTTAGGTTCTTTGCAGATTGAATGGTTCCCAGCCGAGTGTGTGCAACAGGCAAGATTGACGCTCCAGTGCTATAATATCGTTGGGAGGTCCCAGTGTAGAATACCCGCTTAGAGTTGGATTCGTGTAGGAGTTTTGTGTTAGATTGTAAATTGCGTTGATGTGGCAAACAGACCGTTTAGATCCACACTTGATTGACCTGACCACAGACCTTGGAACCATGGCAGCCGCTACACCAGCCGCATCATCATCCGGTGGTGTCTCGCCTACGACTGTTGCCCCGCAGGACTCGAATTCAGTTGACCGTCTCGTCCTGGAGTATCTCCGTGCACGGGGTCACAAGCGCGTAGAGGCTACCCTCCTAGAAACACTCGAAGCTGGGCCCACGGAGGATGGCGTAAAAACCATGTCATCCGATGAACTAGTGAAAGCTCTAGCAGTGTTTGCACAAAAACCTTCACGTCCAGGGGAGAACGTATTAAAGGACAACGCCAATGTCCTTCAGGAGTTAACAACTATGGGGAATCCTCCCAACATACAGAACCTTATCGCAAGTCTGGGTGGCGTCGGGGCGGAGGAAATACTCTCTGTCGACCCCACTGACAAGCAGGAAGGCTTCAAGGAACTCGAGGCATGGGTTGAAGGTTCCTTAGATATGTACAAGGTACGCGGCTTCACTCTCTAGTCGCGTTCGCCCTAACGTGCATGTTAAGCCCGAGTTTCGTCCAATATTGTACCCCATCTTTTGTCACTTTTACCTTGATCTTATTCAGAAAGGATTCAAAGAAGCCGGTGAGTGGTATAATTATCGCAAAGTACGAGATTCTCAAGCGTGGCGTAAACTCGCCAGCGATACGGTTTTACGCTACATTCGCTCCCGCACTCACACCGAGCCATAACTCAACTCTTCATCATCTTTCCACACTGCTTTTACCCTCTCATGTCCAGAATGATCCCTTGGCACAACGATTTCTCAACGAAAAATATATAATCAGGATGAGCCGTTCAGGCTTCAGCCTTCTTGTAGGTTGGTTGACAGAGGGCGTTGGCGGTGAGGCCCTCGGATCGGGAGATGGCTTTTCTGGCGAAATAGGGAAGAGGGGGAGAGCAGCGGTCATGCGTGTGGTGAACAACCATCTACGATTCGATGGTGAAGAGGTCATTTCACCACTCGGTCTTCATGCTCATATCTTGACAGTGACTTCCGCCAGTACGACTGCCGTGTCTCTAAATGCATGGGAAGAGTCCACTGGGCTTCTTTCATCACTTATTCCCAAAGCCACCCAGGCTACGATCGCTTCTGTCATCCCTAACCCGAACACATTTAATGCCTCGAAAGGGGAATTAAAACTCGGCCCTTTCCCAATTTCAGAGGATCTGCGTGCAGAAACGGAACGCGTCCTTCGTGAACAGGCAATGCTAGACCGGGATCCTAACGCTCAATACGACGTACATTTTTCCCGACCAACCCCCGTTCCAGGCGTCATTGCGCCAACCGAAGCAGACATGCTTCCCTACCCACCTACGTTCAAAACGATTGATGTGCAAAGAGAGGTGGAGAAAGTGCGTGATGCAAGGAAACGCATACGACTCGATCCGTCAGCCCTCACTTCCGTGGACCTCGGTTCCGCACAAGGCATGTCGGCACGAGCACGAGCATTGCCAAGTATCTGCGCATATACATTGCACGACGTCGGAGAGGGGTAAGTCTTCTAGACTTGGAATTCATGGTTTGATGAAAACAGATACCAGCGCCCCGTGTTGCATATTCTCCCATGATATTACACTAATGGCAGCTGGGTTCTCGGAGAGTTATATTCGTTTATGGAGCTTGAAGGGCGAACAGCTTAAAGGCTTGCGGAACGACAAATCACCCGATTCGGTGAAGGCCTGTAAGTTGCTTGAAGTCTATTCGGGGTCTTACATTTTGACTCTATCCCTATAGCCAATACCTCCAGGCTTCGGGAAAGAGAAGGCACCACGACTCGAAAATTGGTCGGACACAGTGGACCAGTGTATTCTCTTGCTTTCGATCCCCTCGGAGGCTCGGCGATACCCCCGAGATATCTCTTGTCATCCTCCGCGGACACTACGGCTAGGCTTTGGTCGCTGGACACAATGTCAAACGTAGTCGCTTATCGGGGCCACCAACAACCGGTCTGGGATGTGCAGTGGAGCCCAATGGGCATCTACTTCGCGACCTCCAGTCGGGATCGGACCGCTAGACTTTGGTCAACGGATCGAACATCGTGCCTGAGGATCTACGTGGGACATTTGAGTGATGTCGATGTAGGTAGACTGGTAATGTCTTTGGTTTCGTTGACTTATTCACTCAGTGTGTCCGATTCCATCCCAACTCGTTATATCTGGCAACCGGATCGAGTGATTGGACGGCACGTCTGTGGGACGTCCAGCGCGGCACGTGTGTGCGGGTATTCATCGGGCATCAAGGGACACTCTCCACACTGGCGATTAGTCCCGACGGCAGGTACCTCGCTAGCGCAGGTGAGGACCTCGCCATTAATCTCTGGGACTTGGGGTCCGGCAAGCGAGTCAAAAAAATGATGGGTCATACCGCATCCGTGTATTCATTGGCGTTCAGCGCAGAGTCATCGACCCTTGTCAGCGGTGGTGCGGATTGGACAGTGCGATGCTGGGACGTCAAAAGCGCCGGTGGTCAAGCTAAATCGCGAGAAAATGGGATGGCTGAGAGTTCGGGGCTCCGCACCGAAGAAGAAAACACCGAGACGTACGCGTCAGTTTACCGTGTCAATTACCAAATTGACGTGCTCGTATCGTGCAGGTCTGACTTGCTCGCAACCTTCCCGACGAAGCGGACCCCCATAAGCCAAGTCTACTTCACACCGCGCAATCTTTGCCTGGTGGCGGGTAGTTACCTTGCTTCGGAATCGAGATGAGGTATATCGAGGCTTCTCATATCAAATGTCCGCATGCAGTTACTTTCGACGAGTATGTTGTACTATCCGCAGGCTTAATGCTAGTAATCCCTCACAAATCCGGTACCTTCAAGTCTGGGGGCGGAACCAGTTCGAAGAATGAGTATTTCGGCGCCCGTTTCCCACCAAGTATTGCCTTCCTGAACTCCAGAACCTGTTTCCACGTTGTATCTCTGGTCGCCTCGCGCTTTTTGCATGACCACTCCTTGTTCGTGGGTTCGTTGCAGAATAGTCCTAAACGATGCGGCGGGAGGTTTTTGGGATGATTTAGTCACGTGACCGTTAGAACATACGCATGTCCGCTCAATAGCTTACAACCTCATTCATTGCCACTCAAGATACCTGAGCCTTGCACGTTGCAACAAGGTATGTCTTTCAAATCAGCGTTCCGTCGACGTCCTACTACTGTTTATTTTCCGTAGATGGATGCCATGGAAGAAGACCCCATAATAGCGAGCTCCTCCTTCCCCGAAGAGGTGCTCGACGTACAGGATACGCCAGGCTACGCATCTCCCCCGCCTTGTACGCTGTTACCGCATATTATGTACATGTACCTACCACTGACCCATTGACTCCACTGGCCCACCATGCCGTTGTATTCTACACCGTCGGCGTTTAGCCGCACCGGTACCGACAGGCTCTCGTGAAATTCGAGACGTTCAAGTCAAAGTGCACATAAGAAGACCCGAGAGGGACTCTTGGGTATATCTTGGGCGTGCGCTCGTCTCCCAAGAGATTGCTGGGCAGTCATCACGTGTCGGTACGAGCCAATCTTACCTGACGTGCGCATCGTGTTGATCCTTTTATGTCCAGTGGTACGTTCCATGTCATCTGGCAAGGTAATGGTTTCGTTCGGCGAGGTGAGTGATCCGTATGGTCCCCCTCTCCTCCCACCTTTGTTGAGAGGATGGATTCAGTTATCGGACTTGCAAGCCGAGAAGCGCGGCAATTTTGTCGTTATCGGATGCGTGGAGGGCGCCCGTGTCGTTTCATGGTCGTTGAATGTAAGTTTTCTTCATGGCGCGTTCGTGACGCGTGTTTGACTCGGGATATGTCAGGCTTTGAATAGCTCCGACACCCTCCGCTTGCTCGCGAGTATCGAGCTTGCGTGCTACAGGTGTAGGCTCGCACTTATTGATCCTCGAAACCATGCCAAGATGCGCAGGCGGATCGAGCGCATTATCAAGGACGACAAACGCAGGAGACACAAGCGGCGTAAGGATCAAGATGCCATGATTGATGCGTTCTCGAGGCAGAGTCTCAATGGAGGTGACATGGAACCAAATTCATGACCCACATTCGGGAACTGTTAGATGATGCCAACTTGGGAACGTTCAAGGACTGTACTTGTCTGGGCCTCGGCTCTGGGCACCTCTTGGGTCGCGTCCAGCGTTGTATTACTTACTGATCGTCTATTGTAGTGACTGTATTCCCAACTCCAATGTATGACAGTGTCATACAAATCCCCGTTCATTGGCACACGTTCAGATGTGTAACTAGAGGCGTGCTGGAATGGAACATTTGCTAAATCTACTTCTTTGAGACTACATGCAAGGTTACAAAAACGACCGCTTAATCAAAAGAAAATCGAACGGACGTCCACTCAATCTAAGGCGCAAATTTCCTAAATACTCTAAAGACCATGTAGGGCCTGTCTTGACATTGGTAAGGTGCTCAGTCTACGGCACAAAGACCCGTCGGGAGGGATTACCCGGGTGGAAGATGGGAAATAGTGCGCGGTGGTTCGTCTGCGTGTTGCCCAGGTGAGTAGGTCGGATTGGCAGATGATGGTCCCGCCGTTGATGACATCAGCCTCTCTTCTGTATGTCCTGCCACAGGTGCTCTTCGTTCCGAGTATTGCGGGGGAAGCTCAAT
>JBBPJV010000022.1:0-71216 GCA_038088915.1 Sutorius aff. eximius
GCAACCTGGCGGTGCGAACAGCGCCACGTACGTACTGGCGTGACGATGCACTCTGCACATCCGACTTCCACGCGTTCACAGTCGAGGAGCTATAGTTCGCATTTCACGGAATCTTCCGTCTTGACTAGCTACTCTAGAGGTCTGGATCAGCGAGGCCTCTTACCGTCCGGTCCCTCGCGAGAGCCTCTTCCGCATGGTGGCACCTACGGCGATTTCGGTGAGTCCTGTGGTGTTCCGAACGTCGCAAGGCGCGTCAGCCCTTCCTCGATCCGACTAGTCGATGGTTCGAGCCACAGCAATCAAGTTGAATATTCGTTCCTCTCCGGTTTTCCACCTAGCGATATCGTTCTATCCCCGCTTATGGGCACGCGGGACTCTGTTCAGTTGACCAGATGCTCCTTGAAGTGTCATCGCAAGCCTATACCTCCCATGCCATCTCTGCCCTCGTTTCTTCCGTTTTGCTTGTCGGATGGCGCTGCGACTGCGGAGTCACTGCCTCTTCAGGCTGGCGGGTATCTGCCCCCTCTTCGTTTCTCTCCGCTCGCAAATGTAGCCAAGGTGTTTCCTTCTCAACGGCAAGTCGTCGAGAGGGTTGGTCGGTTCCCCGATGCCGTTGACAAAAGTTGTGCTTATTCGGAACCTACGTCCTCGCTGTCGGCGTGGACACGGCGTGCAAATAATACGAGTCTGTTGACGAGTTCTTCGACCGTAATTGAATCGATGCAGACAGGCGGACCTTCCCGCTTCTCTCGCAATGACGGCGTCGTTTCGAAGAAGCCCCTCAAATCTTGCTTGCGACAGGATCCTGGTGTGGCTGCACCTTTGGCTTGTAGTCCTGACTCTATCCTCACACCTTTGCTGTCGGAGGCCAGTACTCGGACTCACTCTTTTAGTATGAGGTGGTCGACAGGTGGCTCCCTTCAGACACCCATCCCCGATGTTGATATCGGGATCCTTGGACTCGACCGTTTTCACTGGAACGACGAACACAAGGAACTCAAAGCACAATCTTTGCATGCAAAGAAGGACAGTGTTGCTTGGATTCCACATTGGGAGTAGGTCGACCGGACAATCTTGTTCCTAGTTACTGTACACGTTTTGTAAATGTTGCCCAATTGTTATCCATGCACTTTGAGTTCTGTTTGCTGAATCCTGAATTAGTGTCAAGTGACACGAGACAGAGAGACAGCAAAGAAGAGACAAAGCGAGGGAGATCCCCCGACGACACAGGCCGGTAGTGCAGTGGCAGGGTCATCGCGTCCTCGGAGTTGCAAGCAGAGCTCACGAAGACAAGGGCGACAAAAATTTGATAACCAAAAAATGAGGGCGGTGCCCTCATAATAGTGGTTAAACTATTAAGAACAGATACTACACTTGATCTAAGCCAAAAGGCCAGAGTGGTAAGGATTCACGTCGTCGCGCCCGGGCATATATACGTTTCGCAACATGCGCACGGACCATATTGTCTTTATTAGGCGAGAACGACAAGCGTAGTGTACACACAACTAAATACGAATAGAATCATAAGTAGGCCAACGATTCATACGCCTTTCTCGTCCACAAAATCGATGGCGGACTCGAGCCCTCTCACAAGCTTGCCTGCGCGCAGGGATACGCCCCGCATGAACGTGCCTTGACGCTTCGGACCCGAAGAGGTTCCCGCATGACCCCCGGACTCGGCTGCGTCAGACCCATATGATAAGGCCTTCAGGTTTGAGCTGGAATGAGCGTGTCGGACAGGGGTTTTCTGTGACCACCGCACACCTCCGGAGGCACGAGAGCCACTCAGGGGAAGGCTCGGTCTCTCTTGTTTTCCCTTGTCGTGGTCACGCTTCGGCTCCGCGGAAAGTGTCGAGGAACGTCGCCGAGATGTGAGTGCCGCGCCGACGCTGACCGTGCTGACCGTGGTGCTTTTGATCCTTTCTGGAGAACAGGGAGGTTCCAGAGAGTAGTAGGCCTGGGACCCGCCGGAATGAATAACGTTACCGATGTTGGGGTAAGGTGCATGAGAGTACGGGCCGGACAGAGACGGGGACCGGACTCTCGGTGAACCAGAGGGGGATGTCTCCGAAAGCGGTGGTGAAGGCAGCGGTGAAGACGTGCTCGAGGGAATACATCCATGTCTAGGCGCAACAGGCTGGCAAGTCTTTTCTGTCTGCCCCCGCACTTGACCTTGGCGCTTCAAATCCCGTATCCATCCTTCCCACTCCATCTCGCTATCCTCGTCGCTTTCATCGTCTGACCCATAACCGTACTGTGGAAAACTGCTGGTCGTCTTGTACTGCATTTCTCGCGAAAAAGCCTGGCGATGGTGGCGAATATTGCCCAGTAGCGTTTCTCCAAGTCCCTTCTCGGTCCAGATCACCCACGCCATGGGTTTGCCCACGTCTCCCATACCAGCTTTACGCGCATTCTCAACCGTATTGATACGCCATTCAGGATAAGGAATTGTGTCATACGAAGCAAACGATGTCGAGACAGGGGATGATATGGAGTTGTTGGAAAGAGTGATGATAGATGATGACGGCGGCATGAAAGACGACGATATTGGGTGAGAGGCTTCACGGTGAAGGATGCGGAGAATACTTGAAAACGCTGAAAGCACTTAATTGCACACGTACACTCGAGAGATGAGAATACTCACCATGATCATCGAGCATGTCGAGAACGACCCATTCCCCGTCATTGGGATCATGAGCGTATTCGCCAGACTTCCCTCTGAGGTGGTCCTGTTCTGTCGTCTGCTTCACGTCCGACGTGGGGTCTGCATGTGGAAGGGGTTCCTGGATGTTGGTTCTGAAATCTTCTGAGATTGGAGACGATCGTGAAGATGGCGGCGGAGAAGCCACGCCTGCCATTGAAGTTGACCGTGGTCTAAAGTTGATGCAGACGACCCGAGGCTGAGCAACGATGGAATATGCGCGCTCAAGTGCGTCGACACCACGCAGTGCTCTAATAGCACTCAACGAGAATTGGTGAAGTGGAGCACTCGACTATGATGGGGCAATCAATGTAATGCTGCAGTGCACATGGGGATGATGTACCGCATGCTCTTTGCAGAGGGAGAGGACTCCCTGGTTAATAACGACCCAGCGCGTTTTCCAATCTACCTTTGTCTTGCGTCTCTTTTCCGATTGCAAGGTGGACGACTTTGGGGTGAACGTGTCCAACTTGTGGGTCAACTTGTCCTTGACCTTATGGCCAGGATACTCGCCGTGGGTGTCGATGCCAGGTGGCTCGAAGCGGCCAGATCTATAATTCCAGAGAGCACGCAGAATTCTAACCTTGGCTTGAAAATATGGTTGTATATATTCTGCGAGGACGTCGCGTTGTAGTGGGGCGACGACGCCAACCGGGTGCATCTCGAGGAGCTCGTACGGGCGGAGGTTGTACCACGAGAGGGTGAAGTCGTCCTCGAGCATGTGTCCCGTGGAAAAGGATATGAGGGTGTACTGGTCCACGAGCGAGATGCTTCCCGGCTGCGCGGGCTGAGCAGACGGGCTGGGCTTTGCGTCGAGGTACGGGGTGATTACGAGTGTGGACGACGCGGGGTGTGGAGGTGGCAGCAGGTCCTGGTCTGAATACTCGTCGTCTTCATTGTATCCGTCATCGAGACTGTCGAGAGACGATCTGGAGCGTATGCTGGATGCGAACGTGATAGGTGACGTCGGACGGTGAGTGCGAGGTCCAGGGGACGGTACGAGGTTACATTTTGAGAGGAACCAGAGCTTGACCTGTTTTATTTTGGAGTCGTCGTCGAGGTGAGTGAGGAACCACTGGTCATGCGGGACTGGGGGACTGAGCTGGGCTGAGTTGAGTACGGAAGCGAGTACGTACCGAACCTGCAGGCGATGGGGACCAACATCGCGGTCAGGTAGCAACCCGTATTTACACTACCTTGACTACGACCTCATGTCCCTCCTCAGCGATCCCGGGTGCGTCTCATCATCGCCCTCGACGGCGACGCTCATCTTCACCACAGCTATCTTGTGCATAGCTTGCGTTTGTCTTACCTGCGCAATGTCGACGATCCGTACGGTGGTCGCATCATATCCCTCAGCCCCTCTTACACTTCAAATCCCTACATCCTCGCTGCCTCTCTCGCAGATGCCAACCGCTGGCCAGAACTCGAATACCCTTCCAGCCCACCCATATCCGATGACGAACACGACCCCGACAACAAAACACCCGGCCCATCCCATCCCCCCGCCGCTACCAGCCTCAGGCATCACCCAACCATCATGGGTAACCGCTCCGGCGCCCTAGGCATGCGTGTCACAGGCCGGCGTGCTTCCACCTCCAGACGGGTATCACAGGCGACCAGCGGGTCCGCTCTCGCTCAGCCAGACCCGGAATCTGTGCATCAGCACACCCCTTCCCGTACAAATCCAGTCCCATCCTCCGACACCGATGGCCCACGCCCACAAGAAGTCGAGATCATATCATCTTTGGTTTCCAGGTCCTTGGAAAAGGACGACTCTCCTCCTCCAGAACCACCCCCAAAGGAAGCCCGGTTTATCCCCAAATTCAAGGGTGCTGCGGAAATGGAGGCTCGTAGAAAGTTGCGTATGCTTGTTCGTCGTGGTCAAGTCTCCACCAACCCGAAGCCCGCTTCTGACACGACCAAATATCTCAATCCCGAGATCTCATCTTCAGACGACGACGACGACGACGACGGCATTCTCGAGGACGACGACAATGTCGATGACTTTGATGATCTCGACGACCGCGCTGATGATATGGACGAGGGAGACGAATTCGATCCGTATGTCATGTCCACGCATCATTCCCTCAGGTATCTAATAGTAGTGCAGTGACTTTGCTGCAACGCGCGCCCCTGGTGGTTTCGACAGTACTTCCGACGTAGGTTCCATCTTTTCGGGGGCTGCATCTGGCGTTTCTGCGTCGAATCCCTCCGTCTTTGGTTCTTCCTCCTATGTTGCACAGCAAGTACGTGCACGACCTCGTCTTAGCCCCGTCACAGAGGCTCGTGCAGTTGATGAGTCCCATGATATTCACACCGCATCCGAACATGACGAAGGCATAGATGCTCACTTTGAGATGGTCAACCCACCTCCGCCAGTCGAACCTAGCACGGTTCCTCTCATCATCCGGCCGGAAGGCCGCAAAAGGGGGGTTTCGATGTCTCAACCCAGTCTCGACATACCTGCACCAGACCTTGATTTCTCGCGCCGTCCGGTCCGTATGTCACCGCAGGGTTCCTCTGCCTTGTCGGCGATGCTTGCCTCGACCGGAGGTTCTGCCAACCCTTTCAGTGAACTATATGGCGCTATTTCGGGGCGTGGAGAGTCTGCATCGATAGATGTCAAAGTCTTCTTCCCTCATGCAACTGAACCACGGGGCAAAACCATGACTCTTAATGTGCGACGAGACGCAACCGTCGAAGAGGTAATCGGGTTTTCATTGTGGACTTATTGGGAAGAGGGGTGGTTCCCAAAGCTCAATGAGGGTGTGAGCGAGAACGATCCAAAGTTGTCTGGAATAGGGTGGATCATGCGAATTGCCGAGGATGACGGAGAAGTTGACGAAGACTTTCCCCGTGAGTTTGAGGCATGTGTGGTTTGATCTAGTTCACCGACAACATTTCAGCCCCCGATCGTACGGGAAAAATCTCCAAGTTCAACTTTGATGCATTCGCGGTTCTGGCGGCAACTTCCCTTCAGAGTTCGCCCGTCTCGTTTTTTACAGCAAGAAGCGTTAAAATTCCTCTTTCTAGTTCAACAAAATGAACAGTTGGAAAGCAAAATTCAACGCAGACCCTCGAGAATCATGGCTACACCAAGGAAGGCTGACGCACTCCCCGCGTCCGGCCTCGTTCCCCCCTCTGTTCCGGGGACTGGATCAAGCTCTCTTTTTGGCACAACTCCCATTCTGTCTTCATCCCTCGGGCCATCGTCGAGTCATGGCCCCCCCATTTTCCTCCGTATACGTGTCGCGGACACCGCTGACGCAGTGCACATTTCTACAACAATACCTGTGTATGTCTATTCCATCCACTTGTTATCCTCGGAAGCTCACGCATTACTCAGATCGGCTGGTATGTACATGCAAGAAGCGCTGGAACTCGTGTGTCGCAAGCGTAAACTCGCGAATCCGAAAGATTATGCACTTATTCTTAACGACCTGAACATCTTGATTTACCTCGATCGCACTGTAGCCTCACTCGAAGGCAAACGTGAACTTACTTTGGTCAAGAGGTCGATGCTACCTCAGATGGGCATTGAACCCGAAACCCGTGCCACGCGAACCACGGACCCGAATGGTATGTATAACTTGTGATCCTTCTTCAGCGACGCTGAGCATGTCTGTGTTCCAGCATCAATATTCAAGAGAATTTCAGATGTGCCCGACATGCATCACACCGGGGGAGGGGACTATACTGCCGCATATAAGGTTGGTCTTTCTGTCATTTGCTCCGACGTAAACCTCACGTACGTCAATGAAACACAGCGGTACACAATATACCGCAAAATGCCTATGCTGGCGCGCCAGGAACGCACATTAGCGATCGACGGTGTCTACGTTCATGTGAGTGCTCCGGATTGAGAATGGACTGTGATTTCATTACCAATTCATGCAAAGATCATGCCTTCAGCAAACAAGGCCAAGGCAGTCTTCGACAGCGGCAAAACGCTTTCGTTTCACATCAAGAGTATCTTGGTCTGCCAACAATCACAAAAGACGTCAACCCTCTTCAAGATTGTTGTGCAACGGGATAGCAGAACGAAGCGATACGACTTTGAGGTAGATACTGCCAAACTGGCAGGTAAGACAACGACCGTTTGGAATTGCTTCATCGTTCTGAGCCTTCAATAAACAGCTGAAATCGTCCAAGCGATCAAATCACTCAAATCTAGCCTGGACCGCTCCTCTACAGTCCATCGCTCCAGACGGAGTCGGCATGCCGGTTAAAAAGACCAACTATTGAATGGACTGATGTTACATGGGGTATATACTGTACGATCCAAGTGTTACGTAATCCATCTCGCGTAGTACTGTACCACTTTTTCAAGGATTCGCTACACAAGGCAAGTGACGCTCGGGCTCCCAGTTCCCGACCTCTTTTAAAACCACACAGTCGTCATGCCACTGCCCTACGACCTCTGTGCACGCGTTCAAAACGCTTTTCGTGCCCGACACCAGTATCTGGCTGTTGAACACTCGAAACAAAATCTCGCCATCCTCTCCATCCTTCTCCGTGCCGGATTCCTGAGCAACATCACCCGAGGAACCATCGCCTCCCCATCCCCGTCCGACTTCCAACACGTCAACGAACCCCAGCGCCGCATTTGGGCAGAGCTCAAATACCGCGACGACCGGCCCGTGATGTCGAACATGAGCCTCATCAGCAAACCAAGTCGACGTGTGTTCATGGATGTGGGGGAGATCCGGCGGATTTGTAGTGGCCGGCGGGCGCAGACGGTCAAGCCGCTCGGTCTAGGGGAGATTGCGGTGGTGAAGACCAAGAGCGGGGAACATGAGTGGTTGGAGGCGCGGGAGGCACTCGCGTTGGGGTTGAACGGGGAGGTCGTGTGCAGGGCGCGATGAACGAGTTGCGTTTGTGTTTGTTCGTATGGATGCGCTTTATGTTGGAGTTGGGCTGGTGGTTGAACTGACGACAATCTTTTTTGACCGCTAGGGCTCCTTCGTCGCTATCCGTCGTTCTGCACCGCAATGATATATTGATCACATATGTCTTGGTGCAGTCAGTTTGTCTGGGGTATCCAATGGTCCGCAGCCCGACACCGTCCTCGGGCGCTCGCCTTTAGCCATCCCATGTCCCAACGTTCAGGCTCGCATCCGGAAAGTATGTGACCTGGTGAACCCTGGCAGCGCCCGTCCGCGCTGCCGGAAACCCACAGCCTACCTTTGTCGGTCTGGGGGTGCGTTTCCATGTCGGCGAGCAGCTTGTTCCGGCACACTCTTGACTTTTTCTAGGCCAAGACATTGCTTCCTGGTCTCTTTTATCCTGGTTAGTATCGGCATCGCGAGTCGAGGAAACCATCCACTCTGCTTGTGTGTTGGAATGATTATTCCCAAGGCCTTAAGCGCCATACACATGGCCCATGTTAGGCTCTAGACACTAGACATTTGCGCTCATATCTCAATGTGCTTGTCGGTGAGGCGTGGCAAGTCTCTCGACAAGGACTTTCCTTCCCGTTCGCACGGTTCCCACTTTTCGACAACCAGCCATACTTGAATGAGGGTCATTTTCAACTTGATATCAAGCTCTAACTGGTCACATAAAACAAAAAACCAAGAAGACATACCAATTCAAGGTGGGTAATATGGTGGAGCATAGTTATATAGGCATCCATCATAAGCATAACTCGGTCGTCGCATCAAAATCGCGGGGCGGTTTATTCACCCTCAGCCCATAACCTCTCCAGCCACCATCCCATCCCTCCCGTCCCAGTCTCTCGCGTTTCCTCTTGACACGATCTCATTCATTTCTCTCTCGACGTTCATCCTTTCCTCCAACTCTGCCTTGTGCGATCGTAACTTCGGCTTTCCAATCAACACCACGAACGCCGATCCAAATCCCCACTCCGGAGGAATACACCAACGCAGCCGTCAAAGCCTGCCAAAGACCCGCTAGCCCATGTCCCTGCACGAATGTGAGGTACAGTCCGAGTGGGATACCAAACACGTAGTAAGAAGAGAGATTGAGGATCGCGCCTGTGAACTAGAGGGCGAAGGCGTGATTGGGAGTGGACTCGAGTATGAGGACGTCCACTTACTTGCTTTCCTCGAGCGCGGAATATTCCGCCAGCAATGCTTGATGTCCCATCGAAAACTTGAAACAGCGCTACGAGGGGAAGAATGGACGCGACGAGCGACACGACCTCTGCCGACCTAGTCAGTACCAAATTCCAGCCACACATGCATACGTGACATGGGAACCTACCAGGGTCGCTGTTAAATAGATAGCCCCACTTGTGGCGGAAGGTCAGGAAGATGGTGCTAGAGGGGGTTGTACGAAATTGGTCGCGTTGATAGTTGAAAAGACGTAATGCGCGATCAACACTCGCCTGAAAACGCATCCAATCGCGATAGCCATCACAATAGATGTCGTCGCAGCGATCCCGGCCCTCCTCGCGTTTCCTTGACCAAGGAGATTTCCGATCCTAGTGAACCCCGACGTTTGTAGAACGAAGAAGGGGTAGAATACGGGCAAGAGTAGCATAGAGTACAAGAACGATGAGTTGGTGACCTCCTCGATAGAAAGGCCCAACCGCAATGCTTACCGTACAGAGGTTGCGACGCCCAACGCAAACGGCGCTTGGTATGTACAAGAAGAAGAGAGGAGCAACACTGATTGTGCCGCAAGCGCAGCAGGTCCCAGCCTAACAGGCGAACAAAGCAAATCAATTCCCAGCCATCGAAGGTAAGAATTAGATGCATTTACTGGCTAGCGGCAACTGGCAACATGTAGTCTATTAGTGGGCGCTCGGGAGGAAATGTTGCCGAACGACTCACGTCCAACCAATTCCCAACTCCACCACTCGCTCGCAGTCTGACCGGCCCCAGCGAGGCCAAGCTTTAACAACAGGCCCCAACCCTTCCAAATTTCGCCCGTAGCGGGACTGAAAGATTTACGAGTGATCGGTGACCACGCTGTCCGAGGTGCGTAATAGTACCCGTAGAAGATGGAGGCAACTGACACAAGGTTGAAGCAAAGGGATGTAGCGAGTGGTGCGCCCGGGAAGGAAAGTCCGAGAGGATAAACTAGTCAAGGGTGAATAGAAAAAATGATCGGGAGCATTGCCTGCCCACCAAAGAACCAGTTTAGGAACGCGTTGATCGGCGCGACTACAATCGTGATTCTTGTCGGAATGTCAAACAATCCTTGAGATTGGAAATAGCGTCTCCACTCACGTCAGTCTGTTGCATCAACATGGTAAATGTTTCAGGGCGTACCTGGAGATACAGTTGAAACTATATGCTGGAAGGCCCAGGGACGCCCAACGAAGGTAAATGCCAGCAAGGCGTGCCACCTCGGGCTCTTGGTTGAGAGCAAGGAGCATAGGTTCCGCTCTGAGCCAAATAGCAAAAACAGGCTGTAGACGCCGGTAACATTTAAAAACACTGAATTCAAGATGTGAAGACGTAAGTGAACATACGACAAGCATTGCTCCTGTCATGAGTACTATTTTCCGACATCTGATTAGCATTGCAAGTCATGGGCAGTGGCTGGAAAAACCAACCCATCCTTTGGGTCCATAAACCGACCATGTGAGGCCTGTCTGAGGTCCAGGCGGGTGGAAGAAGGGTGTCAAGGGTGGATGCAAACCCCTGCACGATGGTATATCCGGTGACAGAGGCCGTCATAGAGCCCAACGTGGCAGCTGCCAAGGACAGTGTAGAGATATGACCTATAGATATGACGGAAACGATGATGAAAGAGTATTCGAAAAGGTGAGTACTGTAGAGAACCAGGGATATGCATGAGAACGGGAGAAAGGTCAGGGATAGAACATACCCGAAAACGGGGAGGGAATACAACCCAAGTATGCGTAGTTCCTCACGGAACATCTTGGAAGTGGGCATATGTTCTGCAGGCGCAGTATCACGTTCATCGTCGTCTGCAGGTTCATGCAACCTCGGAATCGGAAGTGGAGGTTGCAAAAGGGGTGTACGCTCAGAAGCGGAGAAAACGCCCACAGTGGTGCCAGCTGAGGTCCTTCCACGAATTGGAATTCCACGTGGTGAATTCGGGAGGGACTCGGTTTGCTGCTCGTCCTGCACATCCACTGAGGATGCGCCATAGTGGGACAGGATAGCATAGTCTTCGCCGAGCGACTGTGGTGTGCCAGAATGACTGAACGACATGGTGAATCCGGCGAACAAGATGTGATCGAAAGCGAACCGATTAGATGGCGCTCGAGCTAGGTTTTTTCAGTAGGCTCATGAATTTCGTCAGCCAGCAATAAGTCAGTATAATTAATTGCTTGGCGCCAGACTATGCGTGGAAATTGGGCGGGTTAGATTGAGTTCCCAAGTCTGCGCTTCTCGAACTAAACCGAAATGAAGCTGACGCCGATTCAGTGAACAAGGGGGGACCTGGAGTTGCACCATAGGTCCGGATGACCCGGGCCGGCACAAAAACTGTCTCGTTCGAAGGTCTGACTATTTGCGGGGGCGTCAAGGCACCATTGACAATGGCCGTGTCTTTGCATCGAACTTCTGAAGTCTTCCAGAAGGCCATCAATTGCTGGCTTTAACTCGATTCCTTCGTATAGTTGCATTTTCCCACGCGAACTAACGCCGACTTCTCTCTGCCAGACATCGAGCCGCACCTGATTGACGCCTAAAGTTTCTGTTAGCCGCCATTTGCTGACCTGGCTGGCAGGCATGCACTCACCATCGAAAGTGGGCACGTTCTGGAAAGGCAAAGGCAAAGCGCCGACCCAAGAATATGATGACCTTCGCCCACAGATCACGTACCGCCACTTGCATTCTCACAACCTTGGTGTGAGAGACCCGCTACGGGTCATTGCACTCTGTGATAGCGATGCGTTCTATGCAGCTTGCGAGCTGGTTAGACTTGGCCTTGGCCCTAGTGTGCCGCTTGTGGTACAACAATGGGAGAGCCTCATCGCGGTCAGCTATCCAGCCCGCAAATTCGGCATATCGCGCATGGACAAGATAAAGGATGCGAAGAAGAAATGTCCGAATCTGGTAGCTGTTCACGTCGCCACCTACAGGGAGGGGGAAAAGGAGCCAGGATATTGGTCTGATGTCGACACGCGAACACACAAGGTATGCCCGCAAATATTGTTTAGACATTCCAAGATCGCCAAAGACAGTAAACCCACGTGTTCTTTGGCCTAATTCCCCGTCCGTTGCAAGGTTTCTCTCGACCTGTATCGGCGTGAAAGTAATAGAATCATCCAATTATTCAAACAAGCCCTTCCAAGCGGGGAAATAGGTGGGATCATCAACAAGTCAAGCGAACGCGCTGATTCATTATCACGAAAGAAAAAGCGTCAATCGACGAAGCTTTTATCGACTTCACTCGGCCAGTTCGTGAGGCGCTACTGGAACGCTTTCCCTATCTCGCCCAAGTGCCCCCCGACGCACCACAGGGCATCGATAGCCCGCTACCTCCACCCCCTCTCATTGACTGGAATCGACTCGGTGAACTCATTCCCATGTATCCGGCAGAAATCAACGGTGAAGAGCTGGATTTTGCGGAGGATGACGTGACACACACCTGGCATGATGTTGCATTATCCGTCGCTGCAGAACTGATGGCTAAAATTAGAGGAGAGGTCCACGAGAAGCTTGGGTATACCATGTCCGCGGTTCGTGCTTCAACGTGCAAATTTAGCCCACCATACCTCATTCTTTCATTAGGGAGTATCCCGAAATAAGTTTCTCGCCAAAGTGGGTCTGCATCGTAGCATCATCCATGCAAGAACTCACATTCGGTCATAGCTTACCGCTTCCTACAAGAAACCAAATAGCCAGGTGATGCTTAAATTGCAACTTGAAAAAAGAAATCGTTTTGACATGGTTATAGAGTATCTTGCGTAATAACGCAATACCGGCTTACCTCCGCCCCATCGGCTTTCAAAAAGTATGCCGAAGGCGACCAAATAATAGAATCATCGCAAGTCTGAGAACTTTTCTAGATTCGCTTCCTAGGCGGTAAACTTGGTGATGCGCTTGCGAAAGAATATGATGTTTCGACGGTCGGCGATCTTTTGTAGGTTCACCGCTTGGAATGTGATTACAATTCCTCAACTTTGCATTGTAGAGCAGTTTCTCTAGGTATACTTGCCGGCCAATATTTGAGCTTTCCTAGTGACAAACAGGGATCAGATGAAATGCAGAACAAATTCGGTGACAATGCTTTGTGGGTGTATGAGCTTTTACGGTGGGTAACCAACACCGTCCTGTTCAATGGTAATCCCAAGCATGTACAACTAGAGGGATTGACAGATCTGAAGGTTGGGTATCCCAGCACGGGCCAATGTTTTATCATCTCATTTGCTTCAGTGAAGGAGAAATCCGCGCTTTTTAAGAGTATGCTTGCATCCAAGAATCTCCCAACTCCTATCACAAAGGCTGCGGATGGGCATCACTGGCTGCGCGTCTTAGCTGCCGAGCTTGCTCTTAGGCTCAAGGACGCTCGCGAGGAGATGCCCACTTTATGGCCAAAAACCATTGTTTTGCATGCACGAAAGGGTTTGTTCTCCCGGATGGCTATCACCAACCACTGACGATCGATACAGGATATGAAATCACGAGATCAAAGCAATCTGCATTCCCCTTTACTCAGGATGTTACGGTCGATGTGATTGCCACCACTGCCGACAAGTTATGGAACGAACTCACAGGCAACATGAAAAATATCAATGTCACGGCGGTGCAGCTTGCATTCACGGGTATTGAGACAGCCGAGACAGGCCAACAATTTATCGAAGGTTTCTTCAAGCCGAAAGACGACCCTCGTCCTCCTCTTAAGCGTATCCGGTCTGGCAGTGGTGTAGCAACCCCTGAAACAGCTGGTGTACAAGCGGTGGCAGAAACACCAGGACCCACTACCTCGACATCGTTCGTTTGCGAACGCTGCAATAAACGAATCTCTGCTCCAGAAAATGAGGTATACCACGCAGAAATAGACCGCGCTGCTGCCTTGACAAAGTTGCGCATGGAACATGATGACTTTCACTTTGCGCAAGACTTGGCAAACAGCTCTGACCCCCAGGCTCCTAGCCAGCCCAAGCCGGGTTCGAGGGCATCTAAGCGGAAGAAGACGACTGAGGTGGAGGGGATAGCCAGATTCTTTATTAAGAAGTAAGAGTGATCAGTGTTGTAGCTAAAGCCATTGTTGAACATGCAGTTGCCAATGCTTGAAAGGGACACGATTGGCATTGATTAGATTGCCGAGGACATACGATCGGAAAAGCGAGCTCTGAGTTTTTATCTCAGACATCGATGTCGGACTTTCAAAAATCGCCCTTGGCACGTTTCCCTCTTAAGTAAGTGTGATGGCGGCAGACGCGGACCCCGGACCGATACTGTGGCAGTGCACTTCAAGAGACAAGCGAACCTTTGCAACGCTATCCATGCCGACGTATGCTAGATTCGTTGTCGTGTATATTCGCGCTCATTGCATTTTGCGCCCAAGCCTTTCCGCGTATCGCGAGGGGGAGGGGTTGTTTGTGCGTGGTTAAGCCCCTTATAAAGTTGATAATTTGCACAACTCTGTCTGGGGCTGTGTCAGGGCTTGATCGTCGCTTGCTGCATTGGCCGCACAGGATACCCAGCTGTCATCATGCCAGGGTCCCATTAATCGGACAGTTGCATCGGCTTGCTGACACCGCAGAACAGGAATGCTATGTAGATTTCATACCGCAGTTTGAGGGCCCCAGGAGTTACTTCACTTCACAGCACCTACGCTGCTGCCCTTAACCCCTTTCGCTTTGCCTCTGGGAGGCATCTTTGGCGGCTAGACCGGCAATTTTCTTCGTCCATTCACCCATTAGTTTCTGCTTCGTCTTTTGCATGCCCTTGGTTTATTTATCCTTTTTCATTCGTTTGTAGGAATAGATCGCACCCTAGGCACGGTGACTAGCCAAGAAGAGAGGAGCGATTATGACATTTGAACCTCTTTCAACGTCCCAGCGCAACGGTATCATTGTGAGTACAATCTTCTAGGATTCGTGAAGTGTGGAAGTTCTATGGATACACTATACTTCAGGTTGTCGTGGCGTTCGCCCTGCTATCGGCTCTCGCGTTCGCATATATAGCCTTAAGAACCGTCCCGTTCGGTGTAACATTATCTCCTAAACGTCACAAGAACACATCACGACCGCCAGAGATATTGTTCTTTCGCACTCAGATTGGCCACTATGCAGGATGTCTTATTCTCGGTAATATGCTCATTAGCGTTGCGGGGTTAATTGATTTCGTTTGGGTATTTCGTTCTGGATTGAGTGAAGGTACGTAAATCAACTCCCCGTCACCAACAGCAACCTACGGTTCCTTTCAGGACCAGCGTGTTCGGCACAAGGTGAGACATATGTTTGTGGATCAAAATACCCTCATTCAAGACATGGTACAGCGATTCTGATGGAAATTGGCGTATGGGCTACTTGCTGGTTCACGGGTGCGCTCGGAATACACGCCCTCAGCTCGCTAGGGCTCCGTGTACGCCCAGCCCGTTGGCGCAGCCCAGTGTTTGTTGTTCTCGGGTGGACAATTGCATGTGTCGCCGGTAAGAAAACCTGAACCGAATAGGTTTAAATATACTCAGCGTGATTCAAAAAAGCGCTGGCTCCACTGCTGAACAGTGACGTGTACGGTCCAAACGGAACATCTTGCAGTATCGCCTCCTCTTATACGAAGGAGATATTCGTCGTCGGAGCACTCCCAGTATGACGATTGTTTGACTATGAAGTGATATTATCTCACTGTTTCAATGATATAGGTCGTCATTGTCGCACTCGTATCGAGCGTGGCCTATTGTTATATATATATTGTCCTGCACGGAAAGCCAGACGTGAACAGCACAGAAAAGCCACGAGGTCCCAACAAAAATAGTCAAAGAAGGGAGGACAGATCCATTGAGTACCACAAATTTATCAGCATGGTCATACGGACTATATTCTGGTAGGATCACCCCTTTCCCATGACTAGAAATGCACTAATATTTCTTCAAAGGTTCCCACTTGGTAAGACATTTGGTTTTTCATGATTCGAAGTACTCATGTTACCCACCGAAAAGCATCTGTGCTCCTACTGCTGCCCTTCTGTGTCACGCAGATCATCATGTCTGCGGGGTACTCAGTACCCTCTGAAGCGAGTGTCTTCGCCAATGTCTGTGTCTCCATGTTAGGTACGCTCTAGTGGTGTTATGAAGACCATCACATTGATTTATTTACAGGCTTCGTAAACATTGCCTTACTTTGCAATACATCCCGGCTCCTTCGTCCTGTGTGCCACGCTTCTTGTGCACCCAAACTTTTCACAGACTCGGCGACCACCTTCGGGCACGACTCTCTTGACGAATCGTTGGATGTCTCAATGCCCACATTCATCTTGGAACCCTCGACCCCGCCGTACGAGTCCGCTTGGACGGAAGTGGTTCCTCCGGTATTCAGTGACATGATGCTTCCTGAGGAGCCTCTTGTCACTTCGCAGCAAAGCGACACCAAGGAGCCAGAAATTCTCGTCCAATCCAAGCTCGTCACTGATTCGCCGTCACGCACGGCTAGCCTCGGTTTCGACTCACCCCGCGCTCCCTTCGTGACAAGGCAGATTCGGCGCCAGTCTTCGACCCAGGACACCCAGGACGGGAAACGCGTGTTCCAACCGATGGCGAACCTCAAGGCCTTGAGAAATGGGGCGAATGTACCGGCTTTCAAATCAAAACCCCCCGCCGCATTGAACCACTCGCGGGCCTCCGTTCCTTGCCTTGAGATCGATACTTGGAATGTGCGCAGATCACAACCCCGGGCTCATTCATCTCATCCCTATGTTCCGACAATGGCGCTCAGTAACAACGACTTGGATCCAACGGCAGACACAGTACGTGTTTCCAAGCCCCGGCCACTCCCAAAGATACCAGAGCCGAACAACAAGGAAGAAGACACGGACGTATTTCTCTCCACTCCGCGACGCTTGCGTGGCCAAAGTGCTATCACCATAACCACCGTCTGGTCACAGGAGACCGGATACACGATGGCTTCATCCCCGGTCATGGAGAGCCAAGAAGAAAACCAACGACAACTGATAGCTAATGCCACCGGAATGATGCTAGATGGCCAAGTACGTATGGGAGAGGCAAGTAGAAGACATGCGACCCTTCCCGCCTCTCACGTTCGCTATCGCGAGCCTCCACCTCTTCGCCCTGCTTCACTTTCCACTCACTTCCCGACCCCGATGCCATGGAATAGTGGATCCTTCGTGATAACTGGTCCTACCGGCAGCGCTGTGTGATGCATGTTTCTTGATTATGAAACTGTGTACTTGTATACTTTGTTGCATCGTTTATGACTTGCTACTACTCGGATGGTTGCAAATTCAGTGGTATACTGTAAACGCTAACTTATTTATTGTTGTAGTCAAACTGTACTATAGACTGTCGTCACACTTGTCTTTGGTGGGCGGCAAAGCCCCCCAGCACGGCGTGACGCTTATGTGATCCAGAGAGCGCACACCAAGGCTCAAGACATGGGACACATTCGAGAATACCACAGCACGCAGAGCAAAGCAATATAATGTAGTGTAAATGCATACATGCATGATATAAAAACATGTTCTTGGAACTCGGATGTTGTGAGTTGGGGATGACAAAGAAATATGAGGATATGGGTGGTTTGAGAATGCGTTGATATCATGATTGTGCAAGCTACGATAGAAGACATTAAAAATCCTTTCCAAGACATTGACTAAAGAGTGAAAATCGTCATTTTTTCTCTATACATCTAGAGTCAATGATGCGTACTCGGTTCGATTGCGAGAGCCTACCTGGAATACCCCTATACGAATGGTAACAAGCCGGATCGGGAACTGGGCAAGGCTTCTGCAATAGCGGATTAGCACTCGAATCCTTAGCAATCTCATGCGCATACCACCCTCCGAGTGCGGTGTATCACCCTCTTGACTCCGAACAACAACACTAGTCCTCTCCTTAAATAATATTGCTGGTCAGAGTGGACAGCAGAATGGGTCCCCGGCCAATGTACACTCCTGTCAAGAAATGCCGTTCCATGGCACAACATGAGCAGACGCGTTGCTTGCACCCTCATGGAAAGAGAACATACCGCTCCAGAGTGCATACATGTCAATACATACTCCACTGCCATTGCTCCCACAGAATCCATCAAAACACGCTAAAATCCTCCAGGACCACAGCTCGGTCTACACTACAAGCGATGGTCAACAAGGAGCTGGAAGATCAACTTGGACTTGGGACAAAGGCTACCCGTCTTGATGCTTTGCTTGCTGCTGTGGAACGATATGAAATCCATGGAGGAGCTTCAGGATCACTACAGGAAATACTGGCAGTTGCTGGTAACAAACACACAGTTGCCCGATGCGGTATTAATGACTCTGATAATGAAGATGGTGGTTACTGATGTGACTTATTTGTTGACCACGGCCTTATTATATATTATAGATAGCCACGATTGCATATAAGTGCGATAAAATGTGATCCTTTCGTGCTTGCACCACTGTCTCGAGTGTAGATTTGCCATGAAATAGCTATCCAAAAGTTGTGCCGCATTTTTGTACAAGTTAGGGGTATTTTGATTATATAAGCGTCACGCTGTGCTGGTGGGCTTTGCCGCCCACCATTGTCTTTGCAAACACGAATCGGCTAGTGCGACCTGTTCATGGCACTTTCACACCTCAGCACATATCTCAGTAGGTCTACGAAATATCTCGCTGATGGCGCTATCAAAAGCACGTCCAGCCCACTTCACTGCCCCGCACGACGAAAGTTGACCTAGATTCGCTTACATTGACAGTCCTCCGTATGGAAGGCGCGAACCCGCCCAACCGCGCACCTATCACACTCCTAAGGCTCCACACACACGAAGACGTCCAAGAGATCGCGACCGGATGCGATGCCGACATTGGCGGCACCTCCACACTCAACTTTGCGCTCGACGACGCTCCAGAACGAAACAAGGGTAGCAGAAGCCCCGCCACCGCTCGGTTTTGGGGGGACATGAAGCTTGCGGTGCGTCCAGAATTTCAGGGCCGGATTCGGGGCGGCTATGCAGGGTTCAGAACAAAGGTACGCATCGGTACGTTGGGACGGACTCGCGAGGGTCGTCCTCCCCTTGCTAAAGCGCATGGTGATGGGTGTTTATATATATATATATATATATTGCTCAGCCGCGACCGTCATTGTTTGGCGAGATATGCGACGACGTGTCGAACCATCAATACCTCGCACTGCGACTTCGTCTCGGCGGAGATGTCCGGACGAGAAATTCATACTACGTGAACCTGCAGACGGACGGGCCCGTCACGACAGACCTCTGGCAGCACCGTTTATATTTTAAACGGTGTGACGGGGGTTGGGAAGACATCTTTGTACGTTTCGACGTGTCTTGTGTGCGTCTTGTTGACGTGTCCGTGATAGATCCCGTTTGATAACTTCATTCTGACAAACACGGGCGAGCTGGTGCAGCATCAGATCACCATGTTTCGCCAACGGATCCGGACCGTCGGAATTTCAATGTTGGGGGGCAATAGTGGGGTGTCTGGATCTTATGACCTCGGGATCCATTCGATACGAGCTGTCAACGAGGAGGACGTGTCAAGACCACCATGTGAGTTATGATCTCTAAATTGGTACCTCCTGATACCCAACTCTCTGGCCAGTGGCCGCAAAAGATCCTTCTCAAAGTGCATGAGTAGCAGCAGTTGTATGGGTTAATCGCACTGTTTCCATTCTATACTACCACGCCAGCCATGCCCGCAGGGTCTTTGCATTTGCGTTTTAATGGCGCGTAGAGAAGCATAAGTTACATATACAAGTGAAATCCTGCGGAACTAAGAATCGGAGAGCATAAAGCTCAGAGTTCTAACGAAGGTGACTGCCTGAAATGTACAAAATCCCCAAGGAAAGGAAAGAGAGCAGGTTGGAGGTAGGATTGAACGTGTAGCTGGAGAAATATGGGAAGAGACGGAAAAAGGAATGCAATGGGAGCACGGATATCAGACAACGACGCAGCCGCCACAGCATCCTCCGTGATCGCCATCACCCGAGTCCTTGGCACCACCGTACCCACCAGGACCACCCGCACCCGAGTTGGCCATGACAGGCCGGCCGGTTTGTTGTTCCTGTGTTGTTATATCAGGAACGGGCGAGATATCGGCGCAACGGCATGTTTTACCTTGTTGTATTTCCTGATCTCACGCACGAGGTTGCTAAATGCCTCGTCGACGTTGATACGCTGCTTGGCCGAAGTCTCGATGAACTTGCAACCGAAATGTTTGGCAAGGTCACGGCCCTCTGGCAAAGACATGACGGGTGGGGACGATGGCACCGAAAAGAGTGATTATCATACCATTCATGCCAACTTGGCGTTCGTACTCGAGATCGCACTTGTTGGCCACGACGATAACAGGAAATGAGTCCTGGTCCTTGACCCGAAGAATCTGTTGGTGGAAGGTGTTGATTTCCTCGAACGAGTTCCGCGACGTGATGGAATAGACGAGGAGGAAACCTTCGCCCGTGCGCATATATTGTTCACGCATCGCTCTGTGCGCGGTTGATATCGATCATCCTGAGTGAAGCGGCTCGCAAAAAGTAGACGTACCCATATTCCTCTTGCCCAGCAGTGTCCAGAACGTCGAGCAGTGCGACTTCATCATCGATGACACACTGCTTGCGGTATGAATCTGAAGATGTATGAATGAGAGGGTGCTTGAAAAAAAGAAGAGACGATAAAGAGCACACCTTCGATGGTCGGGTCATACTCGTCGACGAAGTGGCTCTGGATGAACTGGATAGTAAGGGCGGATTTCCCAACACCTAGGCAGCGAATTCCTGAGGGGACGACCGAGAGCGAGTAGAGGATGCTCACCACCACCACCGACGACAACAAGCTTGTACTCTCGCAAGAATTGTGCCTGGCAAGAGAGTCAAGGATGAGGAAAGGATCTGGGGTGGTGTAACGTACTCTGGACATGGCACCACGCACGAAGAGAAGATGAGGGTGAAAAGAAAGAAAGGACCGAGGAAGGAGAAAGACGGGGGAAAGATGTAGATAATTTGTCCCACAAGACAATAATGTGCTCCGCCGTAGCCTTATAACATCAAACCAAATAATGCCACACCAACTTCGCACAGCACACTCATTTATCACGTCTGGCAGTACCGATTGATCAAATGATTTGATCTTATCCAAAGAATACACTTTATTTTTCGCTTTGCATAGGCTTGTTCTATTCTAGTCGTTCGTCAGGAGTAAATCTCCTTCTTGGTAGCCTATGGACCCTTGAAAAACCCGACCGTGACTCGGCATCGGGGAGGGACCGTCCGCACTATGAACGTTCATACATCATTCGCGGAGCTTCGAGGCCGAAGTTCATCTATCACACAGGTTGGCCTGCAACTACGAGATATTACTCGCACCTATGACCACCGCGTCTCTGTGCTCCGGCTTGAGCCCATCGAAGAGCGGCATTGCAGCAATATTGGGAGAGAAACCTCGTCCGTGTCTTGATAAGCATCGATCGGTACGGAACGCGTTGGAAAAATGGCTCACGAGACTCGTATTCCGACTAACAGTCACAATATTGTGGGAAGAAACGATCTTGGCCCAGAATGACACCTAAGTGGTTTGGTGAGAGGAACCACCGCCCCTGCGAGGTTCATGCAGAGATCACCCCAGATACGCGCAGAAGTGGGTGATAAAATTGTCGCGTAGGCATGGAAAGGTCCCGACCACAAGATCGTCTTTGCGTTTCAATGAGGTTTGAGCGCATCGTAGACCCCCGGCGCAGTGAGCCTCCTCCGACGAAAGACTGCCTTTCCGCTTCTCCCCCATTATTATTAATTAACCATCAATGAGTGTCTCGTAATATCGGGGGCCAATGCCCTTCTTTCTATAAATTGTCGAGCGCAATCATGCCTCTTCAATTGGAATGCTAGGGGGGGTCATATGGATACAATATTGTACGGATTTTGTGGGGTGCGAACGTGTTGGATTCTTGTAGGGGGGATGAAGGATAGTTTTCAAACACCCGAGGCGAGTTTTGCGTCAATTTGACTGGACATCCGTTCGGAAGTGCCGACTCCAGTATCGACGACCAGAGGTTTGACTAGAGGTGAATAAGTGGGGGACACGGTAACCAACTACATGCCTCGTTAATTCGTAGCGAACGCCTAAATTCGCGGAGGAGAGCTGTGCAATGCTAAGCCGGGTGGCCATGCAGGCTTCAGGGATTGATATCGTGGAAGCATGACCGGCACATACCGGCGACCTATATAGACGAGATGAGTAACAACTGCGAACCGACAGCTAAATTAGCAAGCATCCCTCACGAACAAATCCTTCGTCAGCGACAAGGATGCTTTGTCACTAGCCACCACGTTCGGACACGAAGGTGAGACAAGCCATGGATCACGCACCTCCACGCTTACCTTGTGTCACGAGAAAGGAAGCACTGGCGCTTGGAAGTTGGAGCCATCGCTATGATGGCCGCACTAACAGCCTGTTCAGTAGCCGTGCTGAAGCGCATAATTTGTCATCCGACTGCCAGTGGTAGGAGCCTTGTCAGCCTAAGTTAGTGACCCATGGGTCGGTTGGAAGGCGATACAGAACTTTCATCAAGTACATCTCACCTTTGAGTGGAGAAAGTCTCTGAGGACAGTCCCCCTGAAGGTTTGTTGGATGGGACACAGGCCTTTGCACGCGAGATGTGTCAGTTTCATGAGGTAATCGAACCTGACGACCGCTGCGCCAGTATAAACAGCACCCATTCCAATTTGGGGTGTCCTTTGAACGATCCACTACAGCATTCTACGCCTGCGAACATGATCGAGTCTCTTTCACTCTTTGAACACATAGTCGCTCAAACTAGGCAAAATGTCCAACTACTCATGGCTCACTCGCAGATCTCGGAGATTGATGGGGAAGAGATCTTGTCACGTCTCTCACTGCATGCTGAGAAACACACGGAGGAAACATCGGTTGTTTCGCTGACGCAGCAACGTTTGAGTATGTCACCTGCTCAGCCAAAGGTGGAAGCGCGGACGCTCTGGGAGTGGACCAGCGAGGTACGATAAGCTGTGGCGCGTGTCGTGTGCGCTGCTGATGACAAGGAGTAGGATCCGAATGACCTGTCGTTTGAGGCAGGAGAGATGGTAGAGGTGATCCTGGAGACGAACGCAGACTGGTGGACGGGTCGCAATCGATCGGGCAAGCAAGGGTTGTTCCCATCCAACTACGTGGAGAAGCTGCCGCATCGAAACCTGTCACCTATCCTAGTACCGGAGCCACGCAAGATGATGACGCCCGTGCATTTCAAAGGATCTGAAGAGCAGCGATATTCGTCTCCTGCGCTACCACACCCATCGCCGCTTGCACCGCCACAGGCACATAACCCGCCTCCGGCCGGATATATTCCGCCTGCTGGACCGCCGTCGGGAGCGGTTGACTCTTCTCATGCGCCGCCCGCTGGCACGACGACCCTACAGCCGGCGCCACAGCAAGGGGCGGGAAAGAAGAACAAGTTCGGGGGACTCGGACAGATGGTGAGTGTGGACGTGTGTTGGCATCATGATGGGGAGTAACGGGGATGCACAGATGGCGCAGTCGGCGGCTGGAGGGGTAGGGTTTGGTGCTGGTGAGTGTGAGAGAGAGCGTGGTGATGGTTTGCTAACTTGCACATGACAGGTGCTGCGATTGGCAGTGGGTTCGTGAGCTCGATATTCTAGAGAGATGTGTAGGATACGTTGTTAAGCATGGGAGAGTGGAGTTGTAACCGCGGGAATATACTACTGAATTAGCGAGTCACAGGGGATGCTGACAGATGCGGTGGATGCTGAGGAAATCGGCACGCTATATTATCGAAAGGCAGGTCCCCATCCATGCACTTTCCCCGTCTCCCTCTCCGTTCCGGGTTCGCGCTTTCTCTCCCCTTCCCCTCCTCTCTACCAAATAATGTCCGAACCAACCTTTAATCAGTCCCGTCGTCTCGTAAAAATCATCGTCATATCCGACTATGTCCGTCGCCCTCCCGTCCACTCCCCGTCCTAGCTCATCTCTTCCAGATTTGCGGCTTCTGCTACATAGCAAACAAGTCCCTCCACGATGCCATTGAGGCTTGCCATGACCTACCCGTCCGTTTCGACGTCGAATTCCGTCCGTTCACCCTCATGTGCGCCGCATCCCTCCACACCATCGACGCAAGCAAGGGTTTGAGCCGCAACGCCTATCTTGCTAAAAAGTTTGGCAAGGAGCAGGCAGAGGCAAAGTGGAAGGTCGCAACAGACATGGCTCACAAGGCCGGCCTGACCATGTATGTTATCCTGCCGTTACCAATCTCGCTCGAATAGTGATCCTCCCACCTAGGGCGGATGATGGCATCATCTGTCGGTCAACCCAAGCTCACAGGCTCTCCGTGAAAGCCTATCAAGTTGGCGGTCATTCAATGCAGCACCAGCTGAATTCCCTTATCTTCGACGCCTGCTTTGCAAAAGGCGAGGACATCAGCAACGACAATTTCCTCGCAGATGCCGCCGTCAAGGTCGGCCTCATGAACAGAAGCAGGGTACGTCTCCCTACTGTACCATCTCCCCTTCGCTCAGATGTCCCCAAGGCAATCGAGTTTCTCAAATCCACAGAAGCTCTAGATTGTGTAGACAAGATGATCGAAGCAGCTCGGGCAAATGGCGTCAACGGCGTACCGTTCATCATCATCGATGGAAAGTGGGCCCTGAACGGCGTTCAACCTATGGATTGCTACGTTCAGGTCTGTCCTTCCCTCTCTCATGTTTCCCCTCACAAACGTCGCCGCCAGATCTTTCGAAAGTTGGCTCAATCATGCCCCTCCCCCGCCCTCCCGAGTCTTGCCAAGTCATGTAGTGATATCACCGATCCGATAATCCCCTCTGCGCTTCCTGTACAATGACCCTTGTCATACTTCTACGCTCTCTCGTATCTTCCGTTTGTACCTTTCTGTTTTGTTTTGTTTTACTTTGCATTGCACCAGATTGTCAAGCATGTCGTGTGCTACCTCTCATCTATTTTTTTTTACTCGGCAATCCCGACTTTCCCGCAGGAGTCTATTACAGGTTATGTTGTATGTCCGTGCGATTACAAAGCATGGGCTCATCATTCTTTAATCCTCACATCTTATTCGGATCCTCACTTCTTGTCCGCTAGCGGTACAATGTCTATCTCGCTGGAATTACGTCGTGGGTGTTTTTTCATAAACGTTCCTTCAGGTTCTGCCGACGGATCAGACGCGAGGCGAGTCTCCGCTCGCTGTCAACGGGCAGCTTCAAGACAGGTGAGCAACGGACCAATGGCACTAGTGAGCCTAACTTAAGGTGAGTCAGCAGACCTACCGCATGCTGGTCACCGTGCCTGAGGGTGACCAAGGTTGTTGACAAAGGAAAACTTGACCCTTGTGAAATTCCTATTTATGAAACGTTGTCGCTGCATGTGCGTGTGGGCGGGTGACAAAGCAAAGCGCTCCCACATTGATGCGCGCGCGATAAGCAGCCAGTTGAGTGCACTGACGCGGTGATCGAGATTGTCCGAGTTTTCCGGGCGCGCGATGGGGTTGCATAGTCGCCTGATGGATGATCGGGAAAGGAGGTTTGCCGGGCAGTTCTCATGGGGCAAGATAAAGATGCGTCCCTCGTTCTAAATATAGCTAAACGGCAAGGTGCGTACGGACATGAAGGCGGGACAATTACCTACCCTCTTTCTTTTCCTGACTTTTGGTCAGAAAAGTCAGGCTACCAGCTTGCGAGTCTGCACCTATGCTCTCGAGCGGTAGTTCCGAACCACTGAGTGGTCTACTACCACACTTAAGTCTCTAGCCTTGTAGCCCAGCGTTGGAAAGGATTGGCTCTGTTAGGTTCCACGGAGCCTCTTTGAGACGCTGAACCGAACTAAATCTCGGGTAGAGGGGCGAGTACGTCTTGGTACTAAGATTCCTAAAATGCAATCAGACTACCTGGCCGTCAAATTCTTGCGCTGACCGTGTTAGCTTGGTCACTTATGGTACGTCAATACAAACCACGGAAATTGTATAGATCACTTTTGTGTTGCTTACTGCACGATCGAGAAAGTTTGTTGAGAGGAAGGGTGCCAAGCCGCCTCAGCTAGGTGGCGTTGCTAGTGGTCGGAAGGCTCATCATGTTCATGATTCCCTTAAGAAGTTGCCACAGCAAGTCTGCGCGACCCGGATATAAGCCTGAAGGCAGGTCAAGAAAAGATGGTGGTAAAAGCAAGAACACTAAGATTGAGCTGTTGAGAAGGAAGGCTTACCAATAGACACGAACGCGTTCGAGCGCATCCAAGTTGAACTGAACAACAATTAGCTGATAACCTCGAAACCGCCCGGACCGTCTCAAAGTACCCGCGGCCTCCCACTGAGAGATTGGCAACGCTGGGGACGACCTGCAAGGAGCTACAACAACCTGTACCGCGCGGATCCGACTCAAAAGAAAAAAGAAAAAAAAAGACAATCGTGAAGCTTGACACAACAAAACCATTTCTAGACAATCTTCAGGACGTGATAACGGCCGTTAGAGATGCCTACAGAGCCATTAAGGCCCTTTCCCACACTTCAGGTTTGAACGCCCGGATTCAACTCACATAATTATTGAGTTGGATTTTTGGGGTGAGAACCATAGACCTAAAGGTCCAGGAATAAGGCACTCTTCATACTACGAAACACCTCAGTCTGTTCCACTGCATGCAACTGAGGTGAGTTACTTTACCTTCATACTTGTTATCTATTCGAACTAACTCGCATATACTAGTTGTTCTCACATTTGTCGCGTGCTCCAATCCGAAGTCCCTCATTTCATTATAGAAGGTTTCAGGAGGACTTCGTAAGCCCAAATATAGGTTAGGTTTGGCAACGTCGAGCAATTCGTTCCACCCAGTCGACGGAGTCTTGTCTCGAAGCAATGTCGAACGCTCAGGAATGGAGTTATAAAGGCTCGATCCTTTCCCTGTCGGTAGAAACACCGTCTCCGTCACCTTCTTGAAGCTGTTTGACCGGCAAATTCCGCTGTGTGCGGCGATGATCATTCCACTTATCCCCGCTGTTTTTGTCAGCCAACATCGGGTCCATCTAGCGCCTGCTAGAGCTGAGGTATATATAAACGGTACATCCTCCAACACCCTTGTAGACCAACATGGCTCCCTTCGGGTTTTTGAACCCGATGCAGACCTTGGTGGTAGTTGGTGTCGTAGTGGTCTCTGCTCTCACTTTACTCAAGGGACGACGACGACGAATGGCCCGGGGTCTTCGTCTCCCTCCTGGACCCGTTCCCCTCCCGCTTGTTGGGAATGTTTTCAGCATCGATGCTCAGAAGCCTTGGGAAACCTACGCTAAATGGGCGACTCGTTACGGTTCGTTCTGATCCTCTACTATGATAGTTAGAGGCTCACGTCGCAGCAATAGGTGATATCTTTAAAATTCGTGTGCTGAGGCAGGACATCATTGTGATTAATTCGAAGAAAATTGCCAAGGATCTCCTCGATCGTCGATCTCGCATTTACTCGGATAGACCTCACATTTCTACGAGAGAACCGTGCGTCGCATCACTCTTTCATCCATGTGTCTGACTTGAGGTCTGATCTGTTAGGTTTGGCTGGACCTTCAACTTTGCTTGGTCTCCTTATGGCGACCAGTGGCGTTCACAGAGGAGAATGTTTCAGCAAGCCTTTCGCGCTGATGCCGCTTTAGATTTTCGTCCTACTCAATTGAAAAAGGCTCGACGGCTCATCTTGGATATTTTCGGTTCACCTCATGATTTTTTCAAGCATATCGAAAGGTCAGTATCACTCGGTTGAGGGGCGTACGCGTTTGAAGGGAAAATACTTCTAGATTTTCTATAGCCGTGAGCATGTCAATCGTATACGACTATGAAGTCGCTGCTGGTCATGATCATATTATCGAGCTATTCTACCGTGGAGCCCCGTTGGCCATGGAAGCTCTGACACCAGAAACAGCATTTATCATTGACGTTTTCCCTTTCCGTAAGCGGTCCCCTTCACTTAGTTGCATTAGGCTTTATCAATATCCCAGTCCTCAGCTTACCAGAGTGGTTTCCGGGTGCTGCCCTGAAACGCAAGGCAGTGGTTTCCAAGGATTGCGCTACGCGGATGATAGCAGAGCCCTTCGAGCATGCTAGGAAACACAAAGTAACTTTGTACTCATTTAGGCTCTTCGTCAGCGCTCATGAGAGACAGGCAGCCGGCGGAAGTGCGTCCGCAGTAGCCCTCGATCTTTTGGCTAACATCGAAGATGTTAACGATCTGTCGCAACTTCAATTGTTGAAGGATACATGCGCAACGGCTTTTGTGGGTAAGTTGTATACATTCTAGGAGACGGAGCGAAGCGGTTCGTTAACCAACATCTACGTGATAGCTGGTACAGAAACTGTCGGTTTAAGTCCGTGTGACTGTGCAACAACTCAATTATTTGTAGACCACGGCGACATTGCAGTGCTTCATGCTTGCCATGTTGCAGCATCCGGAAATACAAGAACGGGCATGTGCAGAGATCGACGCGGTCGTTGGCACAAATCGGCTTCCGGACTTCGATGATAGACCGAATCTGCCGTACATTGAGGCAATTTTGAGGGAAACGCTGAGGAAGTATTCCGTTGCACCTCTTTGTAAGTATCCCGAGCATGATGCTTTGTGTTTACGCTTGATTTCCACTTAGCGGTCCCCCACAGCACCACGGACGATGACATATATGAAGATGTTTTCGTCCCGAAGGGTGATGACTCTAGTGAGGTTTACGCTGCCTGCGTTGATTTCCCCTTCTTTTCCATTCTAGGATCTGTGGTTGTGCCAAACATTTGGTGGGTGAACAATCATATATCTCTTCCGTGTTTTTATACATTATCTTAAAGGGCTATGCATCACAACGAAAAAGATTACCCAGAGCCTGACGCCTTCAGGCCTGAAAGATTCTTTGTAGACGGGAGTCTCAACGGAGACAAGGCCATTGACAGCCTTGCTTTTGGCTTTGGGAGGTACTTTCGACATCTTCAATCGCAATCTGGACCTGCCACTAACCCTCCCGTCAGGCGCATTTGTCCAGGCCGTTATGCGGTTGATGGCTCCTTGTGGGTTGTGATGGTGTCGATATTGTATGCATTCAAGATCACAAAAGCCCTCGACGACCAAGGCAAAGAACTCGATTTTGAGCCGAGTTTCAGTGTCGGGGTAACTACGTAAGGATTTTTGGGATGCCATTTTGATACTGTTTGAGATATACATTTACAGGCATCCTCACCCCTTCCCTTGTTCCATTACACCGCGATTGTCGAATGTCGACATTTGCGGGCTTGTAACAAAAGATATCTAAGGTCATCCATATCTTGCGTACGTGTCGCTCGTGGGGAGCCCGAGAGCCGAGAGTAGAATAAACGAGACTGATGATGTAACTACTGATCGCCTGTAATAATCGGTTCACCCGAAATCGGGAATTCCACCTGTTGAAGCCGAGGGCTTGAAGTCTTTGAGCGCTGTGCGGTGTATGTGTGAGATCCAGGTCGATAGAACGAGAGATTTGTGGTTCTCGCGATGATCTCAATAATCATACCGTGAAAATAAAGTGATATATTATGGCCAATTTTTCAGGGGGCTGTCAACACCACGTAAGAGCTTTTTTTTTCATCATCATACCGGCGTGGTGAGTAATACTCAGATCACTACAGACAAAGGACCAGATACTATGGGATATGTTGACGCGCCAACCTAGGTCAGTAAATAGTCATCTGATATCTAGACGGGTACCCGTATTCCGCGGGTCCTGTGAATTAGTCTGTGGCCCTGACTGGTCCTGAGAGTCCACCAATATTAGAGTCACCCACTATTCAGCTGACTGTACTCGGTTTTCCGCCAAGAGTCCCGGTCTTCTTCCGCCCAATTAACGGTACACCATTATTCCAGGGCGTCGGCGGGGTTTTTCAACAGCCTGGGCCCTGTAGTTTATTTGGGTCCGCTTACAACAGGCCCGTTTTCCAAAAAATTCGTCTCTTATCTTAACAACAGCTCCACATCCTTTCTGAGTGCGATGCCTCACACGGCCCTGTCTATCCCTGTCCGCGGATGTTGCTTATGCTGATATGCCAGATATGAGGCCTTGAGATCTTGCTGTCGTGGGCCGTGGCTCATGTACGACCCACTTACTGTCAGGTGAGCGATGGATCAGCATTAATGGCAACGGTCAGCATGGATGCCTTGACCGTAATTTTATATATATACAAGGGATACAATCCCCCGAACTTTGGGAGGCTCTTACCCATGCAAAGACGCCTCGGTGCATACATAGAAGCAGTTGCACAGAGCAGGACAACACTGAGACCGTAACTAATTTCTGCCAGCGGCCAACCACGCCTTTCCCTACCGACATGCTGCGCATTGCCCGGGGCCCACAGCGGGCGCCGTGCCCTCTCCATCATTCACTGGAGTATTGACTAGCCGTGCGGCAACTAACTGCAGGTATATTGCCTGAAGTCAATGCCAGCACGCTCTCTTTGGCCGAAGAAGCCCAGCCGTCGGCCTGTCACCCCGACTCCTATTCGACTTATAATAACTCGAGTCCTTGGTAATCTTGGCATTGGAAGCACCCGTTGTTCCAAGGTCCTTCTCCAATCACATTACCCACGGAGTGGTCGTCTTACCGGTGTTACCTCCCTATATTATTCCACAGGCATCCAATGGGGTTGAGGTCCATAAAAACTGTAGATTTTGCATCACCCCCCAGTGCACTCGTGGACCAACGTGACTCTCTTTGGTCTCAAATCCAATAGAGACATTGCTGGTGTTTGGCGTTGTGGTGATCTCCGCGCTCACTTTACTTGAGGGGCGACGACAGGTAGCCCGAGGTCTCCGTCCCCCTCCCGGACCTTCCCCTCTTCCCCTCGTCGGGAATCTTTTTAACATTGATGCTAAGAAGTCTTGGGAAACCTACGCTGAATGGGCGACTCGTTACGATTCGCTCTGATCCTTTATTTGTCCGCCATATGGTCGGAAGTTCAACCGTAGCGACAGATGAAATCTTCGAAATTCGTGTGCTGAATCAAGAGATAATAGTGATCGGCTCAAAGAAAGTTACCAAGGATCTCCTCGATTGCCGATGTCATATTTACTCGACAGACCTTACAATGCTACGAGAGATCCATCCGTCATCAGTTTTTTATTTCATCAGAATATTACTGTAACCCTGCTTGCTGACAATACGGTGACGAGTGGCGCTCGCAGAGGATAATGTTTCACCAAGCGTTGCGAGCCGAAGCCGCTCTCGACTTCCGTCCTACTCAGCTGAGAAAAACCCCACCAGCTCATCTTAGATCTTCTTAGTGTTCCTCATGACTTTACCAAACATATCCAAAGGCAAGTATAGCTGAGTTAAACAAGAGTGCCATACTAACGGAGAACATACATCCAGGTTTGCCGCGGCTGTGATCATGTCAGTCGTCTATGACTACGAAATCGCCCCTGAACTCGACCATCTCGTTGAGTTTTTCGAGCGGGGGAATGCCTTGGCCATGGAGAGCCTGGCGCCGGAGACAGCGTCCATTCTCGGTGCTTTCCCTTTCCGCGAGTAGTTTCCTTTGCTGTATTTCTGCTCTCGAGTTGATCTATATCTCAGTTCTCAACATGCCCGAGTGGTTACCGTGCGCTTTCTTCAGACGCAAAGCAATAGTTTCCGAAAAGTATGCTACGCGTATGATAGCAGAGCCCTTTGAACACGTTACAAAATGCGAGGTGATATTTGCACTCGTTTGAGCGCACAGTTAGGACGCATGGAAGGCAGGCCGTGGGTAGCAGCGCGTCGGCAGTGGCGCTTGACCTTTTAACGAGCGCCAAAGACGTGGGTGATCCTTCTCAACTTCAGTCGTTGGAAGGAACCTGCGCGCAACTGCTTTTGTAGGCAAGTTATCTGCTCACAAACAAATTGGGGTGGTTCATTGATCAGCCCTGACCAATAGCCGAGGCAGAAACCGTTGGTTCGAGCCTATGTGGATGTATACGACAACTCGTCTCTTGCAGACTGCATCGACGCTTTCAAGTCTCCTGTATGCGGTGCTGTTACATCCAGAAGTGCGAGATCAGGCATGGGGAGGGGTCATTCCCGTCGTTGGCACAAATCGTTTCCCGAACTTTGATGATGGGCCGAACCTACCGTACATCGAAGCTATTTTGATGGAGATGTTGAGAATGTATCCCGTCGTGCAACTTGGTAAGCCTTCCGATCATGACGCTTGCACCAACTTTCGGGTTCCTCCTAGCAATCCCCCACGGAATCATGGCCGATGGCATATATGAAGTCATATTCATAGCATCTACTGTGGTGGCAAACATTTCATTGGTACGCAACCTTTTTATCTTGACCAAACCCTGATGCATTATTCTGCAGGGCGATGCATCATAACGAAAATGACTACTCAGAACCTGACGTCTTCAAACCTGAGAGATTCCTTGAAGACGGGAAGTTCAGTGGAGACAAATCTATTGACAGCCTTGCTTTTGGCTTTGAGAGGTAGTTGGACATTTCCTTCCACTGCATCCTGTTCCCGACTCTTCTCGATTGGCGAGCGTGTCCGGGTCGTTATACTGCTGACGGCTCAGTCTGGGTTGTAACCGTATCGATTTTATATCCATTCAGGATAACAAAGTCCCTCGACAAACAAGGCAAAGAACTCGACTTCGTGCCCACATTCAGTGCTGGAGTAACTACGTGAGTTGTTTGGTTGAGGAGCGACGGATGGACTTGATTTACACCTCTGGATAGGTGTCCTGACTCTTTCCTTGTTCCATTACACCACAGTCATTGAACATCGACATCCACAAACTTTCAGCGGAAGATACTTGAATTACAACTTTCTGTTGGCCGTAACATGTACCGACCAATTTTGGAGGTTGCGTAAGCGTACTGGTATGCTACCACGACCTACTTTCCAACCTCCCTACGCGACGGACTGCTCTGCATAAAAACACAAATACGAGGTGGTTGCGATCTAAATTCTGGAGGAACCTGCTCTGCGATGTCGGGGTGTTGAACTGGGTGAGAGATCCACGGAACGGCGGGACATTGGGGTGTCGAGCCGAACCGGAAAGAGACGACGTCGCGGGTCCGTTCGTTCGCGAGCGCCGTGTTCACGTCTATCACTCCAAAGTGTCTCGACACTCGCACGGAAGCGGTCAAACACGGAGTACTGATCAGCTTCAGTCGTTGCTGGGACAGGGGCGAGAGCGGCGATCATGTTTCGGAGGTGTACGATCTTGGCTGCGATGCGACTGCCCCGTCGAGGTTGTTCTGCGACTTCTCCCTCGTGTTCACTTGGGAAGGGATCGTCGCTCGAGAGTGAGCGCTGCGATGTGGATAATGCAAGGCATTTTCGAGCCATCTCGAGGTGATAGTCGATGCCCGCTTGTCGTGTTCCAAGACTCTGCATCGCCGGGTCCCCTCGCTCGCAGTGCTGGACGTTTGTTTGACTTTAATCGGGACTCGAATGTGGTTAGTTGTAACGTGCTTGCTTGCTGAGATCTGCTTCGATGTTGGGTGGGTTATCTTGTAAGATCGGCTTTGTGGGATTCGGCACTTGGAGAAAGGGAATGGTGTTGAACAAGTACTAGCTTGTCTGCGAGTTGGCATCCTCGACATACCGATGAAACTGGTGACGGTCTCTTGCTAACTCTCCACATCCTCGCGACCGAGTTGGATCGTAAGCATGAACAGAAAGACGTGACTCAACCTGGAGTGATACGAACAATTGCCCTGCCTTACGGGACTTGCAGGAGGGACGGGTGGTGTGGCTTACTGCACGGGGGCTGTTGATCCTTCGCCTTTGGTGTTGGAAGGATTCTGGATAGTCGAACGGAGTTACAGGCATGCTTTGTGGCGCTGGCGGGACCAGTGATTAGGTATTGAACATCATCTGAATTATGATGTGGTGTACACGGCTAGCAAATATCGTAGGTAGCGCTCGTCCAGTGTTGTTCTCCGTCCTTGTAGTATTCATGCCCTATGATACACATCATAGTTGGATTAGGGTAAGCTGCGGGATGGTCAGACTCGAGCAAAGGAGATCATATGGGACCGTACCGTATCGTGTAGCACTCCATTCTATGACTTCCACTTGCGAAGAACGGCCTCAAGCCCGCCGCGAACGTGTTCGGACGAGAGGTGCGGTGGCAACAAACCGTTCACTCTGAGCTTGTCTACCGCTGAAAGTACCCAGCTCTGGCAATTCCAGTCCTCCCTGCCACGATGCACGCCCACCTGCTGCATCAAGCGTTCGGCTTCAGCCAAACTGGCGAGATCAATGTTGCCGAGGGGGAGGCAGCCCCTGTAGGCATCTGCGAGTATTTCCATGCACTCATACTCTGTTCGGGAGTAGGCGAAGGTGTCGATGTTACCGATGGCCTGGTAGCATGTGCCCCAGTGATCGACTTGCTCTGCAGCCTCTCTGCCAGAGCTGCTCGTAACCAGCGACTGTGGGGTCGCATTTGAGACGAGGAAGAGGGCCCAGTGGAGGGGCATGCGCTGGCCGTCGGACGCACGACCGCGCCAGTAGTGTGCCACACAAAGGGTGAGGGTGTGGGTCGGTGAACAGAGATCAGACATGTCTTGAAAAAGAAGGTCCATAGCTATGGTTTAAATACTCTGGGCCAGTATCTACGTGGTGGGTACAAAGGGAGTGGAGTGAGCATGGACGAAGTGTTGTCGTTCCCGCGCCACCGGCTGTTCGAGGAAGGAGTGAGGTCGTGGCTCGGTTAGGGAGACCCCTCTCGTTTTCAACCATTCACAAACTGGCCTTTGTTCACATCGCACAAGGCCCTTAATGACTCTCCTTATCCCCCTCGAACAAAACAATACCCCTCCCCCGTCCCCCTCCTTCCTCGTACATCCAGACGATGTCACACACCATTTCCGCAAGGCCCTCAGAGCGATCCTGAAGGCACGGCGTCTCGTCGTCGTCTGTGGTACGTCTTCTTATCTTGATAACCACCACCGTTTGCGCGGAAAACTGACCATTGCTCTCCAGGTGCGGGCATTTCTGTCCAAGCAGGAATACCGGACTTCCGATCTCCTTCCGGTTTATTCCAGACCCTAAAGAGGGAGAACCCCAAGGAGGGTCTCACTTCGGGAAAGGATCTCTTTGATGCATCCGTATTTAATGTGAGCTCCCTCTCCCCATCGTGTTTGCCATGCCATTTGGGTTGCGGAGAATCCCCCTCCCCCCACCGGCCTGCTCGCGACTCCATCGCTCCACGGCTGTGTTGCATCCGAATTATGCCCAACTCATCCTCACTATTTTCATAGTCAGAGCATACAACATCGCTCTTTTGCCAAATGATCGCTCAGTTATCCGAGCTGTCGCAAGCAGCGAGCCCCACTCCCTTCCACAAGCTTCTTCGCCTCCTCGACGACCGCGGAAGACTTTTGCGCGTGTACACGCAAAATATCGATGCGATAGAATTGAAGTCTGGTCTTTCATTTGGTGTTCCTGAGTTTGAAGACAAGCGATGCAAGCCTCGATCAAGGATAAAGACGTCTCCTGCCACAGGCACCGCAGATCGAACCACATCAACCAGCGTCACCCCATCACACTCCTCCATTTCGCAGCCTAGTTCACGTTTGCCATCACCTACGGTTGGGCTGCCGCGATGTGTTCCTCTACACGGATCGCTTCAAACGTTACACTGCCAAACGTGCACCCACACGTTTCCGCTCGAAGATTATATGGATTCGTTAACCTCAGGAACGCCCCCTTACTGCCCAGAATGCACGCAAATGGAGGAGACGCGGCAGTTGGTTGGTAAGCGCGCTCGTGGTGTGGGAAAGCTCCGTCCTAGTGTTGTGTTGTACAACGAAATGCACAAGGACGGGGAAGGTGTGGGGGAGGTCGTAAGGAGAGACCTCATTGGGGGCTCCAAGGGGAAGGGCCGCAGTGGGGCAGACGTGCTCTTGGTCGTGGGCACCAGTCTTAGGGTTCCAGGAACAAAACGCATCGTTCGCGAGTTTTCAAAGGCCGTCCGATCCCGTGGCTCCAGTTCATCCAAAGAATTCCCAGATTCCACACCCACGTGTGCACCAATTGCGTCACCTCGTCAATCCTTGGACTCAAAGGATGGGTGTCCCCCGATTAAATCGATATATCTCAACTTTGACTTCCCTGTGCCTGCCCGGGAGTGGGAAGGGGTATTTGATGCATGGGTCCAGGGCGATGCCCAGAGCTTCGCGCACATTTTAATGGACGAAATTGCCAAAGAGGCTGCAGCCAAAGAAGCCGTGCTCGAGCGCAAGCGCAAACGCGAGGAGGAAGCGGCTTCGGGCGAACACGCCGAGGTACCTGACCAAGCACCATCCCCCAAAAAATGCAAGACCATGAACCCAAGTGCAACGAAACCTGTCACTTCCCGAAAACGAAAACCCTCGGAGGAGCCCCACAGTGCTCCTCGGAAACCTCGTAGCAACAAAAAATCGACCCGGCCAACGCCGAATAAAACGCTGACCGAGTCAGCTTCGAAGCCGACGTCTACGGAGAAGGTATACATCCGGATTCCAGGTCGACGCCGTGTTCCCGAGGTCATCATCTCGACTCAGCCCGCTTTGCGTGTTCTCATCAAGGAACAACAAAGTTTTCCTGCGACTCCATCGGCTTCACAGTTAAAACATAGGATATTTGGCTCCGCGGGTTCCAAGCATGACAACGAATGTTACTCCCCCTCTGATAAGACCGACAGCAATCCGGCGATCGACAGCGATCTGTCTGATGTGTGTTCCGATGGGGAAGCTGCGGATGAGCTTCCAGTGATGCCAGTTAAGTTTCCTTATTCATAGCAATTTGGGACACGGTGAACAGGGGTTAGATGACTGTTTCTTTGGCATTCTTCTCAAACGGACGTGTGGGTTATCCTTATTGTATTTATGTATGTATAAACGATTTGTACTACACTCTGGGACAATTCTGGTCACTGTGACCGATATTCACACGGTAGTACGCGTACTGTCGGCAATCCGACGCGACGATCTCATTCACCAGACCATGTCGTCCTCTACATCAGACACCTCCAAGCCAGAAGATACTGCCAAAGCGCCTGAGAAACCAAAATCCAGTGACATACCCCATCTCGGCGTGCTCGAAGAGGACGACGAGTTTGAAGAGTTCGAGTGTGCAGGTACGCTGGATCGCCCCCCCGGGCTGCGTCGATGGTAATTTGACGTGCGTATGCGTCAGACTGGGATGACTCACAGACGGACTTGGCGCATTTGAACGGTGCCGCCCCTGGGGGCGCTAATTCGAGTGGGAACAAGCTCTGGGAAGATAACTGGGACGACGATGACATCGAGGACGAGTTCAGCGTGCAGCTACGGTGAGTCTTGTCGCGCACATGAGGGTAATGCATCTGACGCACGCGTCACGCATAGGAATGAGCTTGTGAAAACGGGCAAGGGGGATGCGATGCAGCACTGATTCCGTCGTGGGCGACTATCATCTGCCGACGACCTTTGTATCACCAGGAATGCGTTATTGACCATCCATGGCATGTCTTGACGAACGACAAGTACATTGATGGTAGTGGATGCGTGGTATAATCTCTTCGCGTTTTAATTCGATTGTACACTACCACTACAGAATCCCTACTCTTCGTCTTTCACCGGTGCCTCTGGTAGATGTCGCGACAAGATAGCCAGCACCGTGATGGGTGTTATCAGGATGACATGCACAAAGTTGCAACCCAAAACATTGTGTTGTTTGGAAAATGCGAACAAGGACGTCAATGCTAGACCAATGGCACATGCACTGCATGCCAGACTCTGACTGATTTTACTCATTGAGCCCAGAGACTGCTTATGAGGGACCGCCCTCGTGATGAAGATAAAGATGACGGCTACGCGAACGAGGTGAGGTTACCAGTTTTCGCGGGGATTGAGCACGCACTATAGGCCAGGTCCATGAGAACCATGAATATGAGCTGGAGGATGAGATGGGTCCAGGCTAAAGGTCCGACTTTTCCCTCCGCTTTAATGATAGCGCTCGTGATTGGGAATGGGAGGATTAGTGGGCAAAACCAGAAGACAGCACACGATACATTTTTTGGCCCCGAACCGTTCTATGAGCTTTGCGGCGAATAATGACTGTACAACGCCGTCCTAAAGTCCGAATATTCCCGAAAATGCGCCGATCATGGGCGGCAAAAAATCTAGACCACCGATTGCAATGAGGGACGAATAAAATAACGGCTGAAGGACGAGAAAGGCGATCTCTACGGGTGCTAATACCCTATAATTGGCGGTGGGTATCATCGCGGAGTAGGTTTTCAAGAGGGTCAGCATCGGAAAGGGCTGTTCATCATCTATGGGTGAGTTAGCCGGAGGGTCCTCGATTTCGTTATAATACAAGTCCATATCGCCCAACGCACGCGATGATAACTCTGGTGCAATATATGGCTTGTACGATGGGAAATGCTGGTATGGTCAGTCGAGTCACCGAGGATACTCTTCAACACCCCAAGGTTGCCAGCGACACACTGGCTTTTCATGTCCTTTTAGCCCACTTTCAGAAAAGTAATCAGTTCGCCAAATGATGGGTGTGGGCAGCGTCCGCGATAACTCAAAAACAATGTTGGAGGCAGTAAGGCCGTGCGGACCAATCAAAACGACGGGCCGAAGGCCACTGAAATCGGATATGCGGCTCCATTGCCAGGTCGTCATCGCTTGCGTGACGAAAAACAAGGATTCCTGCAAGCAAAAGATGGGCATTGGTGTATCTCGACGAACAGACGCGCGCTTACGATGAGACCCACATGGTAACCGACCTTGCGGCTCCCCTCGTGATGCCGAGCTCGCCAATAAGCTTTTTGTTTTATCGTTTGGGGTGCACCCATCCGTGAACGTTGGATGATGCAATACAACGGGGACCATTGGTGACTGTCTTGATTGATACAAGGGTAAATGGACGCGGACGTGATGGGACCCGCGAACAAGGCGAGGAAAACGAGAGACAGCTAACCTCGTGGCAACGGCATCTTGGTCTTCCATTGCTGCAGGGGCCTCGGGGGATCCAGCGGTCTCATGCTTCGCCATCATGACGGTTAGTGGAGGTTTTGGGGAATACAGTCAAAAGACCGTTCCGGCCTACGACTTGGGGCTGCATCTGCCGTATGACCCACGGGTCTGCCAGCTGGGCACAAGGACGCGAGTCACGTAAATTAGATGGAAAACATCATCGCGCTGATTCATTGTTTCTTGTGAACCGTGCGCGGAGGTGCTGCCCAACGTTCGATGGTCCAATCGGTGCGGCGCGGGGCCTAAACATTGAATTCGTGTTTCAGTACTTCACTGATGTACCTGACAAAGGCCCGGTAGGGTTAAACCCGAAGGTCGATGGGTATTTACGAATCCCCACGATGAACATTCAGTGAACAGCGCCACCAAGCGTGCCAATTCGAAGATCACGATGACATCAAGAAGCACGGTACGGTACGTCGTGGCGTGTAAGCAGACGATGGTATTGAATGCGAGTCCGTGGGAATAGGCAAGAGGGACAATCATCAGATATGTGTTGGATACTCAGTTAAGTCACTAGAGTATCCAACAGTAAACTGAGTGCAAAGTAACTATGTGATTACGTAACGAGTGGCTGTGTCACCGTACCGGGTGGCTGAATCTCGGATTCTCCGACAATATGCATTTACAGGCGACCCAGATAAGAAGTGGATACTGTACATCATACATGGTGTATAGTTTGCATGTGTCGTATAGTACGCGTTCTAGCCCGATCGTGGGCTATCGCTACAGGCTCTCTACTCCTCGTCTTTCATGTCTGGCAACCGTCGCGACAACATGACCGATATCGTGGTGAGCATCGCCAGGATGACATAAACAAAGTTGCCCCCCAGGACATTGTATTGTTTGGAAAACGCGAACAAGGACGTCGCTAATGCCGGACCGATGGCGCGTGCGACGGACGTTAGGCTCTGGCTGATCTCGTTCGTTGAACCTAGGGATTGTCTGTTGGGAGCCGCTCTCGTGACGAACATAAAGATGACAGCTACGCGGGCAACGTCAAAACACCAATCTGGTGGCAACCGGACGACGTACTATAAGATAGGTCCATAAGGATCATGAATATGAGTTGGATAGCGAGCAGGACCCAAATCACGGGTCCAACCTTTCCCTCTACTGTAACCACAGTACTCATGATCGGGAAAAGGAGGATGAGTGGGTAAAACCAAAGGACGGCCCAACAGAATATCTTCTTAGGTCCGAACCGTTCTATGAGCGTTGCAGCGAACAGTGCCTGTACCGCACCATCCACCAGCCCGTATATCGCCATGAATGTACCGATGATGGACGGCGGGAAGCCCAAGCCACCGATTGCAATCGGTGACGAATAAAACAAGGGCAGAAGAACGAGGAAGGCGATCTCTACGAGCGCTAGCATTCCGTAGTTGGCGATAGGTATCATCACAGAGTGGGTCTTCAAGAGCGTCAGTATCGGGAGGGGTTGTTCATCGTCCGTGGGTGCATCCACTGGGGGATTCTCGACCGTGGACTCTGTTTGAGGCCCTTTGCCTGTTTTCGACGGCAACGACTAAAAAAAGGTCAAGAATGCATGATTCCCAGCCGATTTGAAACACGTGGAGAGGCCCTACCTCCTTCAAGAACGCTGCAGAGACCAAAAACGTCAAAAGGGTGAAAGACCCTGATACGAGGCACGGAAGGAAGTATGGGTACGTTGCCCAGAATTCACCCAGAAAGATGTCAGGCCATCGGTCTTGTGGCTTTGCAAGCGCGCCACCATACAATGGACTAAAGAACGACATCAGCCTCAGGTTCACCACGCTAGTAAGTATTGTCCAACGCACGCGACGGTAGCCCCGAAGCAAAATATGGCGGGTATGACGGCAAAGGCCTGAGCCATGTTGGTGTGGTCGGTCATGTCCCCGAGCACACTCTTCATCACCCCGATATTACCATTGAGGATGCCAGCGATACACCGACTTTCACATCCCATCAGCCCATTGTCAAAAACGCGATCCGTTCCGCTCACCTGATGATGAGCGTGGGTAACGTGCGCGATAAGCCAAACGCAAAGTTGGATACGCTAAGACCGAGCAGACCGATCAAGATGACAGGCCGACGACCAACAAAGCCAGACGCTCGGCTCCATTGCCAGGTCGTCATCGCTTGCGTGACGAAGAAGAGGGATTCCTGCACGCAAAGGGTGGGTATGGGTATATCTCGACCAACAAGTGCGCGCCTACGATGAGACCCGCATAATAACCAATCTTGCGATCGTCTCCCCCCGTAATGCCGAGCTCGCCGATGAGCTTTCATTTAACAATCCAATGAGCGTCAGATGGCACAGGATGGAAAGTACTGTCGACCGACCTGGTTGATATAAGGTAAGATGGATGCGGACGTGACAGGTTCCGCGATCAAAGCAAGGAAGACGAGAGCCAGCTGGCCCCATGGCAATGGTGTCTTGGCCTTGCCTTGCAGGAGAGGCGTCTCTTCGTCTGGAGATCTATCAGTATCGTGGCTCGTCATCGTGAGAGTCAGTGGGCGGTCTGAGAGAGATGAAGCTGGTCTACTTTTAGTGGCTTGCTGTGCTGTACTTGGGACCCGAACATCAGGCTTGGGTCTGACGTGAGCCACGTAAATACGGCGGGAAGATGGTCGTGCCGAATCCTTGTGTTCTCAAACACCCTGGTAGTAACGCTGTGAGATGCCACTCAATGTTCCATCGGTGGGTAGGTCCAGAGTAGATTACGCCTGGTAGTTCTGCGATATCAATTGCAAGTGGTCATCGCTATATTCGGAGCTTTGTCGGACTGACTGATAAGCTTCTAGATGCTGCATCGGCATGAAGTAACTACCGAACGAGCTTTCGCGCGTTCTGTCGCACCCGACCTGGGTGGTGTGCAAACACCGACCTAATACTGGAATGATCATTCTCATCGAGAGGTACAGTGATCGATGGACTGGTGACTCGCGTATCCATCCGAGGATCTCCGGTTCATGGCCTAGGTTGGCAGTTGCTCCGTCACGACACCATATTCACATCGTCCCATTTGGTGCATCGCTTTTCTAACGGACAAACACACCATAGTATATACTGTATCGGTGTTGACAGGCCGACTGCCATCCCAGCATATGTCACTGGCTGTCACAAGGCGCCGACGGGCATCGGGAAGAATCGTAAAACACAAACGTATTATTCGAATTGACACGTTGTCATCAAGTCGTCAAGTATCGTCGAAGTAGAAAAAGGCATATGTCAAGGCCAGACATTATCACCATCATGCTGTAGCCTTGAATTCGGTCTTATCGTTGGAATAATCAGACGACGTGTCCGAGTCTCGGATACCCATCTGAGAAGTATCAAATCCGTTCTCCTCCAGGTACAAACGGAACTGGGTAATAAATGTCATCAGCTATTTGGAATGGGCACACAAGGCACGCACCGCCTCATCTTCCGCGGCCATCCCGTCGTGCGACAGAGGCTTGACAAGGGTAAATACAACCGTGGCACTGAGGATGGCGAGGCCACTGGCGATCCAAAAGGGACCCGTGGTTCCTTTAATCGAGTTGGAACCCCCAAAGTCTGCAATATCTGAGTATAAGTACGTATCGATTTAACCTCCAGACACCCACCTAGAACGATCGACTTCCAGCCTATCCACCAAAAATGCGATTAGTTGATCATCCCCAACCCACTTTTAATAGACGCCACATACAAAATGTGCCAACGAATGCACCGATCTTGCCAACAGCCGCAGCAATACCATAATAATGGCCACGGACTGCAGTGGGCGAGGTCTTGGAAGCAAGAATCCCAAGGCAGTTCCCAGGACCTACAGCTATGAGAAAAACGTCTGTGTGACTCGCCGACAGCTTACCAAATTCTCCGAAGCTGAGGAAGATACCGTATACGACCTGCGATTCGAGCAGACATCAGGCTATTTCCTTTATTTGCAGTTTACAGCTTACTGCAAAGCCAGCGATGTGCTTGGCTAGACGGTCATACAGACCGCTCATGATGAAACCAATAACTGCCTGACAGAGAAGGCCGGTGATCTGACAGTATGCCGTGAACTTTGAGATCGTAAAGCCAACCTAGGCTGACATTACCATCGTTTTCTTTGGGCCCAAGTAGTCGACAACGAATGCACCGATGATAGTCCCTGACGTATTCATGAACAGAATGTAGACTGAGGTTCGCGGAGTAGAGCGAACCTGGAATGTAAAACAAGCTGCAATGAGAGACGTGAGCAACAAGAATGCAAAGTGAAGAAGAGAGAGAACTTGATCACAACACTCCACCCAAACGCGACCGCGAGAGAAGAGTTGTTTCCAATAATCCTTTATAGCGTTCCTATTAGCATTGTTGTCGTCAAAGGCTCGAGTCGGCTTACGTGTCAGTAATGATTGAGGAGAAGAGGCCAAACTGCATTCGTATCAGATACAGCGAGGCGGGAATAGAATGACGATAACGATCTCACTGGATACCTGTGTGCAAGTGTGTAAGGATCGCAGCACCTGATTAAACTCGGAATACGTACACGATAAAGTCATAGATGAACCTATGTATTGTGATTGGTCAATTTATGATGACCAGACTGGTGACAGATTCATCAGCTTACCAAGCTAAGGAAATCCCGAGCAGCCCTTTCCAGTAGCGCTTAATGACCAAATAGTATGGAATATGCACTGTCTTCATGGAGTTTTTTCTGTAACTTGGCGGCTCCTCCATGCGCAGACGCCATATAAAAACAGCAAGAGCAGGAACAACACCCAGACCGAGAGAAAGACGCCATACTGCCCGAAGGTGGTTGGGCCCGAAGCTAGAGGTAAAAGGTGAGTGTTCGGTTTTCGTGGCGGTGCACGATGCAACCCACATCCAGTACAGAACCAGAGGCACGAAGGCGCCGATTACGAAACCAACGTCAATCATTGTGTCTGGGAAATGGGTTAGATCTGGTGCATAGATTGAAGTGAGAAATGCATACTGGTCGCGAGTGCCAGCCAACGATGTTGGGCATTCCTTGCGATGCCCTCTTCTTCTGTTTGCTCCGAAGCAGAGACCGAACCACAAGGATATTCCGCACCGATTCCGACGCCGAGTAGGAAGCTATGTGCGGCCGTGAGACGACAGACAGATTATTGATGGACCCGAATTACCGGCAGGCGGAGAGCATGGCAACCATTCCGCCGAAACTGCCATTTGCGCCCGAAGAGGCCGCCGATAAGCCGGCGAAAACAACGACTATACCCGCGGCAGTCATCTGACGAGTTTGAGTGACAGTGGTTATGGTTCTTGAAACAACGCTCACCATGCCAAATTTGCGCCCGAGTTTGTCGGATATCCAGCCAAAAATCAACATACCCACGAGCATACCTAACGGCGACATATTCAAAACACGGGAAGCGATAAGAAGCAAAGAGACGGAACCTGCGAAGCTGACACTAGAAAGTACGTTGCTATAGTTGTGCGCGTCCAGTGCCTCAGTGCCGTAGATGGTGGTCAAGACTATAAACGGGATGAATGACCAGGTTCAAGGGATTAGAGAGTGTGTGTCTCACTCGTATTGACTATGGGACTTATATTGAGCCAGCGGATCATGCAGGAAGGACGGACATACCCATTCCAATGACATTGTTAGAGTAGCCTAATGATGTATGAGCTGAGTGCACACGATATAATGGGCGAAGCGAATACCATCCGAAAACAAGGCGGTTCCGCAACTATTTGAAGATAAGGACGGATTCGGGAGAAGAGAGAGAAGGAATCATACGCAAAGATGAGGGAGACTCTTGATAGACCTCCTTCACGCTCGGACATGGTGGATGAGAGTAAGGGACGGACGGACCGGCGCCAATCTAAGCTCAGTCGCGATGGTGTCTTTATACGTCCGCATTAAGACAGACGTGCGTGGTAGAGAACCACGCGGTATATCCTGTTGAGCCGCAGGGGGAAGTAGATATTTTTACAATGACGATGTTCATTGGCGGGTGGGCGGCAACGTTCGTGGGTCACCGGCCACCGGCACCGACTGCAATGCCGGGGACAAGCTTATAGTAGCCTAGGCTCTCTGCGGTTAAATTGTTAGCATGGCATCAGCGCTTGGCACTGGGACATCGTAGCACAAAAGAGGTGGGCACTGGAATAGCAAGAAGAAGCTTGCAGGTCAGGACTTGACGAACATTTCAGCGTGCATATCGGTGGGTTGATCGTTGTGACCGTGACATGCCACATACGAGAGATTGCATCATGTTATACACTCTCTACATTGACATATCCCATGTTGACGCCGCTCGAATAGCTATACAAGCTTCGCACACAGACATCTAGCACTCAGTTTCTGCAATCATGTCCATCTACAACGACGACCCCACGGACCCCGTTGTTGGCGCGGGAGAGTACAACCTGAAGCCAGCGCAGGATGAAGTGTGCGACCGCCGTGATATTCAGGTGGACGCCCGCGGAGCAGACGACTTGTCAACCGGTGTAGACAAAGGCAGAGAGGGCGAAGGTCCGGCACGCTCAGAGCCCACGGGCCGAGTTGGAAAGGGTATGTGCAGCGTTTGATGGAGCCGAGCTTAAAGCAACGATCCCACGATGCCGAGTGCAGACGAGGTCGAGGATCTGCTTGGCGCGACGAGCGAGGAAGAGAGGAGCGGGATAGGGACTCGGGGTGCGAATGTTGGTGCATTCAGGCAAGAGATTGCTCCGGATGCCATGGACCTTGGCGAGAGAACCTAGATGACGGTTCACTCAGTGTAACAATAGGGGCTATTGAAGGATTCTCACACTAGAGTATCAGCAAGCGCGGGCATCGGTTATGGCGAGCCCAACATTGATCCCAACCAAGCGCACCCGCTCCCGTTCGGTCGGATCCGATCCACCGCCAGTGTGAGGGTAGCCCATCTCCGTTGTATAATAAAAGGAAATTGGTCACTTCGGGGACAAAACGTTTCGCGCCCGTGCCTAGCGACTGCCTGCCATCCTGCAGGGGGTATAAACAGGATCGTTCGGGAATGGGTAGCAAGGTGCGTCGGGGAATTGGAGACATTAAACCTCATCTCAGAGAGGAAAATGATCAGGTTGGCAGTTCTGAAAGAACATATCACCCCCTCCACTGATCATTTCATAGAAACAATGGCTTGGTTATCGACTGGTAGGCTACACATGTCTCGTAAATCTCTTTCTTGATCTTCCCATAGGAGGAGCCACGTCCCAGTCTGGTCAGATACTCTAAAGCCCGACTCGCTAGATCTTGCCGCTACAATCACGCTTGCCCGCCGAACCAATGCACAACTGCACCACCCTCCCGTTCAGAGAGTCACTTCAGAAGCCTGAGACCACTCTGTCTGCCAAGAGGCACCCTACATCGTCTCCTCCCATGTTTGGTGACGTTTCCGGCGCCAAGCCGCCATCAGAGAAAAAGGTGCCAGAACCACCACGACCATCATCGAAACGTCGAAACAATCCCTCCCAAACAATCATCATCGGCTCACCTCCGCCTGGACAGGGTTCTTCGTCCCCGTGTCCAGCGATACCACGGGCTCGGGATGAAACAAAGCGCAAAATTGCTTCTCATACCCCGTCGGGTGATCCCGCATCCAGTATAGCAGGTCGCATACCTACACAGTCATACGCCTTGCCTCAACGTGGCCAAGCTGCCGTACCTCCGAAGCTTGCGAGTAGCGTCTGTGGCCGGTCGAACGCTCTGTCTGCACCTTCCGCGGCAGAGGAGGCGATGTCAGAAATGACCCTGGATTACCTTCGCCGGTAGGCAACTGGTGGGCACTCCTGCTTTACGTTGACTTGATCCCTCGGGTCAGATACGTCCAAACCTACGAAGCGGACAGGGCCAGCCTTGCTTCTTACTCTAGAAACGCGTCTTTCGCATATCGCGTTCACCAAATTATCAAAGACGTTAGCGGAGGCGCCTCGTCGATAGGGACAGCTTCGCTTCAATGCTTCTGTGGGTCATACTTCTGTCGTGGCGACTCCGGGGAAATGACTTATGCGCGAGAATCCCGAGATACAGCCTCCGGGACGAAACGGAGTCGTCTTGACATCGCGACCACGCTGCTAACGCTGCCCTGCCTGCATTCGAATGGCGCCAGCTCGGTGACGCAGGTCGAATACGATATACTCTATCTCGGAGCAGGGCTTGGAATGTTTGTGGTCTACCGGGTGGTGATTTCGAACAAGACAGTCGTACATATCTAATATTGCAGAGGAAGGAGGAGGATGCGGCGACGGAGGGTGTTTGGCCCCCAACGGCGACTGCCCACCAGATTCTCGTCTTCCAAACATGAGTCTCTGACGACCGACGCATGTTTGTGTCACACAGGATCGGCCATGTAAATGTTTACGACTCTGTGCAGGAAATGTTTGTCTGCTGTGTGCTGCGGCAGGCTGGACCGCCTGCTGGGAAACATGTGTGTGAAGGGTGGGGCTGCATGCAGATCTGAGGTTGTCGGAGTCCGGACCGGGGAAGCGCCGGAGGTAAATCGCATCGAGATTTGATGCCCAAGTGCACATAAAAATCAAGGAAGAGGACGGGGTAGGATGTACGGGTGAAACGCAGCGGAGGGGGGGTCGGAGGAGTGGCAAAGGACGGGGGCCGAGTCGACACTGGGGAACGTGTCGGCCACACGCGCACCAGACAATTCAAAGTCCGCTGTTCTCCTTATTTTCGTTACACCGTAGACGCTCTCCAACTCACCACCGGTCCACCCCCGCATTCTCTCCTTCACCCCTCCTCGGACTGGCGTCCCAAAAAACGTATTCCCTATAAATGACGACCCCTCACGTTATTGCTTCATCCTCGGGGCACCATTCCCAGTCCACAACATCGAACGGCATCGTCGGTAATCATTTCCGCGTTGGCAAGAAAATCGGAGAGGGCTCCTTTGGTGTCGTGTTCGAAGGTATGCCATCCCATTCACACCTGTCCTCTCTTCCTCTTCTAGAAGGACCCCTTGCTCCACCCGCGCTCCTAGGACGAACGGGCGCTTGAGCTCTCGGATGCAGACCGTCCGCTTATTGTTTCGTCTGTGGTCATGCAGTTGTGCCAGTCCCCACGAGGTATTCTAGATGACCGCAAATTCGGCTCTTTGATATCGCCTTGATGCCAAGCTTCTTCTGCTCCACTTTACTCTCGTCCCATGATCGTTCGTCTCCAACTAAACCCTTCGTCTTCATAGGCACCAAGCTTCTGACAAATCAGCCCGTTGCTATTAAATTCGTAAGTCTCCGTGCCCCCGAGGAGACACCATTTTGATCTCCGTACTTTCTCAAGGAGCCACGCAAGTCCGACGCCCCACAGTTGCGGGATGAATTTCGTTCCTATAGAACCCTCAACGGTACATGTGTGTATGTTCCACCCGCTCTTTCTGTCCGCGGTTCAAGCTCTCGTCCCAGTGGGTGTCCCTCAAGTCCACCATTTCGGGCAAGAAGGACTCCACAATGTCCTCGTGATTGATCTCCTTGGTCCTAACCTCGAGGATCTCTTCGACATGTGTGGACGCAAGTTCACCATCAAGACGGTATGTATGGCAGCAAAACAAATGGTGAGTCAGCTCGATGTTCTCCTTTGCGTCCGCATGTGTCAGGTGCACATGGCATGGGATCGTGATCGTCCCATCCTTCGGTTATCCCCGAATGTTCGCGCACATGTTCGACTGTGGGGCTAATTCTGCCTTAGATTACCCGCATTCAGTCGGTCCACGACAAGTCACTCATTTATCGAGATATCAAACCCGATAACTTTCTCGTTGGCGTTCCTGGCACGAAAACGGCCAACGTTATTCATATCATTGGTATGTATTTCTCCCATGCTAGCCAGGATTGGAGATCCTCCGATCAGCATCTACCCTGCGGCTTTACATTTATTAAATTATTTTCGTCGCTTCGCCGTGATGGGTGTCCCCGACAGATGCGATTGTACATTGTGATTCTATCCTAGACTTGGTGATCTGACATCTCGGCTATCCAGATTTCGGCATGGCAAAACACTACCGAGATCCAAAGACTAAAGTTCACATTCCCTACCGTGAGCGCAAGAGCCTGTCTGGTACTGCCAGGTACATGTCCATCAACACCCATCTTGGCCGTGAACAATCTCGGAGAGATGACCTAGAATCTTTGGGTCATGTATTCATGTACTTCCTGCGGGGCGGGCTTCCTTGGCAAGGACTCAGGGCGGCAACCAACAAGCAGAAATATGAGAAGATCGGAGAGAAGAAGCAAACAACCCCAATTTCTGAACTGTGTGAAGGCTTTCCAGGTACGTCGTTTCTTGAATGTATCGCCATATCACGTTGCACCCCTTCTTACTCCTTGCAGAGGAGTTTGCCATTTATATGAACTATGTGCGAAAGCTGGGATTTGAAGAGTCTCCTGACTATGACTTTCTCCGTGAGCTGTTCGCCAAAGTTCTCAAGAACATTGGAGAGCAAGACGACGGTATTTACGATTGGATGTTGTTGAACAATGGCAAGGGATGGGAAGCCGGCAATGTGGGTGATTCTTGCTTCATCCAGGCCTTTACATAATAACTGTGCTCGACAGACCCCTTCTTCGTTGTTGGCACAGGCACATGCGACCGCGAACACCCCGCACACCCCTCGACATCGCGATGCCAATCGCCGTCCTCGGGCCCCGGCAGCCGATCCATCGACACCATCGACACCCCTGGTTCTTACGCCGACACCCGCACACCATAAGAGTACTCGACGATCAGTCACTCGCGAAGGCCATGGCACGCGAGATTCGATGACCCGCGGAGATGGCAATGCGCAGGCCACAGCCCCTGCCAACAGACGAGTCAGCCAGACGCCGCGGGACAGCCCTGGACTGTCTCCTCATCCTTATGCCACCGCTCCCACTTCGGGATATCGACCCAACGGATACGGTAGGGTTTCCCCAGCACCTCCAGCGCAAGCGGCGCTTGGCATGAATGGTGCCCCTGCTGGGCGGACCGATGGATCTGATTCGTTCCTGTATGGAGTTCAAGCACACGGTGGTACCAAGCTTGTGACTCATTCGCGGGAAGACACTACTGCTGGTACGGTTCATCGCGAAGGTACACACGCACAAATGGCGATGTTCGAAAGCCAGATGCGTGGTGCCGATGATTTAGAGGATGACCGACACCCGAAGAAAAGAGGATTCCTTTCCGCATTATTCTGCTGCAGAGCATAAATCATCGTGGTCAAACCATCGACGGTTTGTTGGCATGCGCAGGCCGCACTTTTCTTTCGGGACACTGGTGAGCATCCTGTAGGCGCATGTGCGTGTGTGACTTGCTGAGCGTGGAATCAAAGGCATGAGGTACTCGACGACAAACGCGCGATCTATCTTCCTATTGCTATCATACATGCTTATATACCTTGCTGAACTCGGTCACGGGAATCATGTCGTTTTCTTTCGCAGGTCGATGATATCCTCAATCCATTCCATACCCTTGACAGTCGTTACGTGGCACTACCCTCTGCGTACGCTCCATCTTTCTAGAGCTGAAGCGGGAAAATGGAGTTGTTTCCTTGTCTATATCATGATGCTTGTGTATTGCGTATGTCTTTACATTACCCTGCTTTCGTCGTACGATCGGATGGCAGGATTGCATCTGTGCCTATCCGTGGATAATCGAAATTTTTATTTGTTCATCAGGATCTGACGGGTGTCAAGAAACGAAGGCTGCGTTGTGCAATGAACAAGATGGAATGTACAAGATGACAGCGATGATTATTGGTTTGAAAGCGGGGCTAATCGTACACTCGACGCAAACGGAACAAGCGAGAACAAGACGTTGGAAATATCGGTGCAAGTCGCGGACAAGAAGGGTAGTTCTCCCGACCCCATCTACTTCCGCCCCTTCCTAGCTTGGTTGATGAAAGTCAGAGCTCGCCCGGTTTGGTTCCAGCCGTATCCCTGAAACCGATACCATCATGGTTGCCTCCCCTGCGGTTCATCTCCCCATGACCCTCGGTGTTTCTCGCTCCCGCGTTAGCCCCGTACGGATGGATCAGGGAAGAGTCGGGATTGGACGTGGAGGTGGGACCAGTGGTCGCATAGGACGCCGAGTTGGGGTAAGCGCCTGACGGGACCTCGTATGGTGTGTGGGAGGGGTCGGGTTCTGAGACAACGTAGGTGCGGGTCCCGGAGGATGAGACGTGTGGCTCTGAGGAGGTGGCGTCCTGCTTCTCGTAGATCGGGGTGGGAGAGGACGGGGACGAGACGCGGGGCGACGCGTTGAGGGCAACAAAGGGGGAGTGGAAGGTACGACGGGCGAGGGCACGGAAGGCGGGGACAAGGGGGGACATGTTGGTTGCGAGAAGATGTGTGTGGGGAATTTCGTGCGAAGATTGGGGATGACATAACCCGTCGCCAGTCCACGACGACGAGGACGAGGAGAACGTCAAGCTGGTCGTTATCTGCCAGTTATCATTCTTCAACTCACCCGCGGAGATGTGCCACACCGCCACTCGATAGACCTCGTCCGGCACACTCTTGTCGGCGCCGGGGTGGTTAGTCCCTGAGACCTCCGATTCCATTGACGAACGCCCATCCACATTTCCGACTTCGACGGTGCTGACCCATCCTGAGCGGCGTTGCCCGCAATCACCTTGCCCTGCGTCATCTCCTTCCACCTTGCTTCCCTCGCTTGTCCCATTCGACTACCCAGCTCGCCCGTAAATCGCTCGGTCACACCACGACGGCCTTGCGAATTCGCTCGCACGTACGACTGGCTTCCTGCCCAGATCTCCCAACACGAGGTCACGTCAATTGGGAAATGGTTTCGTGCTTTTAACCATATCCGCTAATTTAGGGTTCGTGACGAGCCCGTTCATTGGTGTCATCGTTGATGGCAAACGCCGTACCCCACTTGTGCTACTCTGTGTCAAGTTCCGATCGCAAGGTTCACCCTATCCCCTTCAAGAATGCCATATCTGATGGATCCGTGCGAGATCTAAGCGCTCCGCCTCAGCTCCTGACCCCCCTACTCTCTAACGACATCCGTCAAATCATCTCCCGTCAAGCGATTAGGAACAAAAGCGTAAACTTGCCGTCTCCGCGGATCCTCGATAGTTTGAAACGCGGGTGACAACCGGAACTTGCCAGATACAGCACTTGTCTAGCTAGCGCCGCAAATCGGCTTCTACTCCATCCCTTGTATCGGCTTGTCTCACATTCGCACTGTGCGCCCAAACCGGGCATTGGCCATATTCCAATCTATACTTCAAAAACCAGCCTGGATTCTCGCGTCCTCGGCCTGTTCGTCGGCGCAAGTGCGCTCCACTACGAAATTTCCTTCCGTGCTACGTAGACCCGTGTTGGTGTGGGGTGAGCGATGCCGTATTTTTCTCTGACCATTCACTCCGGCACGCCTTCAGGTTAATGTAACTCAGGGTTAACAGGACGGCGAAACGCGGTACATGGGGAATGCGGCGATCATAACCCTCGATCGGACTTGTTGTGAAATGCGGAAAGGATAGCCCCCACTCACCACACTTGGGTATTTTTCATTCAAAAAATGAGGCGGTCTGGCCGCTTTGGACCACCTCCATATCTCATATCGGTGGGCGTAGACGGGGATGTATCAGCAAGCCGCTATCAGTCACCGTTTACACAGCGCGTTTCCATGTGAGTAGAAGCCATATGCTGCAGATGTTCGTGTATACAGGTTCTCTGCTCATACGGGGTAAACAAGTAAATTTTGATCAACCGGTGACCATGTTACCTGCATCACGGGCATGGACTCTCAGGCGTTTACGACTTCGTTCCTCATTCTAGTTGCGTAAGTGATGCTGGAACGGCATCGGCGTGTCTGTACGCCTCGGGGATACCTTGATCACCTGGTCCACCCGGAATCACGGACAGGTTTCTAAACCAGATTTAGAGGTATTTATTTATTTAGATTTCCAGACACCCCGGGTGGCTCCAGCACCTTCTATCGGGTGTCTCAGGCTTGTCCCGCACGGGGCCAGCTTGGCACGATCACCTGGGTGGATTATAAATGCCAGACCTCGGGCCCGAATCCAGGGTTCCGGACGGGCATGCATGCATTGAGACAGGGTGTCTCTATTGTGCATGCGCACCTGAGGGTGCCACAGCAGCCTTGTGCTCGCTGCGGTGATGGGTGGTGTGATGGTGGTTTGAACGGCAGGGTACGGTATGGCGCGCGTGCTTGAGGGTTTAGGAAATTCACACAGATAAAGCCGATTGCGGCGGTGTCGTGTGGCCTCAACACCGACCGCGAACATGAGATGCGACCGATGCTGCGCATCCAACGGTGTCGGCGGATGGGTACATGTGAACAAGCGGTGGATACTGTAACGTTCAACTTACATGTTGTGTATGTTGCGTACATAAGAGCCGATTGCCGCGCTACGGAGAGTCCCAATAGGCAAGTACTTTTTTGGAAAGTGTCGTATATGGGGGGTGGGGGGAATTCGAGTGGGCCGTTCCCTTGAGCGACTACGATCGCGATCAACTACGTCTTCCTATCATGACGCCTTCTGTCCTCGCACATTTCGCCATACGAATGATCCACAACCGTCGCTCTTGTTCCGACACCGCTTTCGGTGCCACATGCACACGAGGTCCTTCCTCTCCTGTCCATTAACTTAAGTCCACGGACATCACTCAGGTCAGGTTTACATTCTGCTCGGCACTTGTGTTACCGTCACCGCGGCTTCACTTGCCTAATACTGCTCGCCTTAACCGATATTTCCCTCTTTCTTTGTCATGGCGCGCAACACGGTCCCTCCCCATTCGATGCCTGCTTCCAGAACTCCACACGTCCGTACCACACTGGCCGTCCGTTTTCCTATCGGATATCTCGCCACGCCCGATCTCGACACCCAGATCTCTCTCTTCCTGGCTCTGTCACGAGTCGAAATCTTCCCTACCCGGTCCCTGTCCACTTCATGGTGCTAGATTGTCGGAAAGTCGATCTTGCTTTTTCTTCCGACTTCCGAATCCGTGAGCGTCTCTATGGTAGGGTTTATAACGACTCCGTGCATCCGTTTCTCTGCCCATCATCCCGACCGACGGCCCATGTACTCCCTCTCCACTCAGGACGCTTCTCTGCTCATCGTAGCTGCTGGCATCGTGAGCCCATCCCTTCCCCTCCATCGTTTGCTCGACTGACACGTCCCCAAGGCATGCCATCTAGTCTTTAACCGTTATGAACCCGTACACCCTCTCTCACACGCTGCTCTCCTCATCGCCGTCCCCGCATTCTTGACCCGCACCCTTTTGCATAGCTTCCCCTCCATCGTTCGCGTCATCGCATACACATACTCGCTGTATTATTCAACCATCCTCACCACTGTACTCGTTTATCGACTTTCGCCTTTTCATCCTCTCGCCAAGTATCCTGGGCCCATCCCTTGTCGCATCTCAAAGTTCTGGATGGCTTGGGTTTCGTCTGCCGGGAAACAGCACAGATATATTTATGAACTGCACCAAAAGTATGGTGACGTTGTAAGAATAGGCAAGCCGTCTTACTTGTACCGTTTTTGCTCTCTCTGACTGTGCAACCGCTAGGTCCCAACGAGCTTTCTTTTCGCACTGTAGATGCAATTTCCCCACTGATGGGGTACTTTGGCCTCCCAAAAGGACCCCGTACGGTGACTTTACTTGTCATCGTGGTGCATTAAACTGACTTGCCGCAGACTGGGACGGCCGTATGGCTGAGCAAACGAGCATCCGATCAATGATATCTTTACGAGATCCCGCGGAACACGCGCGCCGTCGGAAGCCGTGGATCAGAGGTTTCAGTCCAGCTGCACTGAAAGGTTACGAAGAGATTCTTAGCAAGAGATGTGATGAGCTTGTCACTGCACTCGAAAAGCAACGACGGCAACCTGTCAACCTGGCAGAATGGGTTAGTCGCTTTACGTGAGCTTTCTCCCCTCTCTTTCCGCCCATAACCTAATAAGACGACTGTAGATTTGACTTTATGAGTGACATGGCGTAAGTTGACTTCTCTCCGCTCCAACGTTGTCCCCCTCACGTGTTGCGCAGATTCGGGGGAGGCTCAAACATGCTGCATGATGGTGATAAGGATAATACCTGGCACCTGCTGGAAAGCGGGCTACCGTACGTACCTTGATCGATGGTCAATTCAAGTGATGAACTCTATTAAATTCCAGACTCGCTTTGGTTCTGACCCACCTGCCTTGGTTAGGTCAATACTACGTTCGACTACCTACGATCGGTGACGACTTGAAGAAATTTCGTGCGTTCTGTCGGGAGCGCGTATCGCTCAGACGATCCCAAGGCTCTCAGTCCAAGGATCTATTCCACTACTTGGTGAGGAGCGCGCAGCGTGTAATCCGTGCTCGAGACTGAATGGACCGACAAATCTCAGATCGATGAAGCGGGGCTTGAACGCTCTCCTCCTACATTGGCGGAGGTTGTTTCAGACGGGGTTCTTGCCATAGTTGCGGGATCAGACACCACCGCGATCACGCTCAGCACTTTATTTTGGGCTCTATTGAGTCATCCCACTGCCTACCGCCGACTCCAAGCGGAAGTTGATCACTATTACCCCCCCGGAGAAGACACCTCGTCCACTGTGCACCATTCGCAAATGAATTATTTGAATGCCGTAATGTATGCTGTTGCGTCTTTTTATAACGCTGAGCATAGTTAACATGATACCATTTAAGTAACGAGACCCTCCGATTGTACCCACCTGTTCTCGGTGGAAGCCAACGTGGGGCGACCAAAAGCAGTGGAGGAAGGGTAGTGGGTCCTGAGTAAGTCGGCGGACCATTTTTGTTATCATGCTTCTCATTTTTCGACTTCCAGCTTCGTGCCGGAGGGAACGAATGTTTCCGTTCATTTCTATTCTCTCCATCGCGATCCTCGATACTTCTCTCCAATGCCCGACACTTTCTGGCCGGAGCGATGGTTGTCTGATGGCGGGAGAAGGGCGCTGGGATATCCGGATTCAAACGACCCGGACAAAGTTCCCTTCAGGCATAATCCGGCGGCCTTCATCCCTTTCTCGATTGGGCCCGCGAATTGCGTCGGCAAAAATCTTGCGTACCAAGAGATGCGGACGGTTGTTTGCACGATGATGCAGCGATTGGATTTCCGATTTGCGGACGGATATGACCCCGAATCTTGGGATCGTGATCTCAAGGACTATTTTTTGGCGGTGAAGGGTGCACTACCTGTGGCCTTATCTCCACGGGCTTCAGACAGATGATAGCGCAAGAATTCCGGTGGTTTCGAGTTCACACTGAGTTAGCGTAGAGCATCTAGTTATTTGCTATACCCCTTTTTTAAAAACAACGTCATGCAATGATAGTGGCCCTGCAACATGTCACTTCTAGTGTGTTCCCTCGATGCGCAGCCGGGTCGAATGGTCCTTCTCCAGCATGGGAGGTGCCGTTAGTGTGTACCAGAAGATACCTTGCTCGTCACTCGAGTCTTTTTCATTGATCACACTTTGCACTCGGGCCGGGCTGTGCATGTGAGCGCTGTGAAACATTGTCCCGAATATATACTTTGCTGACAAGGCATTCATGACAGGACGAATCTGAACGAAGAAGTTTACACGGGCTTGAACATCAAACGCAGTAAGGTGAGACAGTAATCCTCCGGATGACACCTCATCAACACAACTATCGTGGCCGAGATGACCACCACCTGGTGTGAGGGTCTTCGAGCTATTTCCGCCAATGGGGCAGAGGTGCATTGTCATTTAGTTAATTCAACTCGACTTCCATCCGTCCCTGTCGTGATTACTCGCAAGAGATAGATTCGAGAGCTAGATCTCCCTGTTTGCACATCCCTGAATAATCGGGTCTTGAATGAATTTCATGACGCAGCAATACATGAATCAGGGTCGCTTGTCAGGTACGGCCGAGCAGGTGAAGATCAAATTGATCACCTGTGAAACATGGTAGAATGCGAGGGATTCACCTCGGGGACGAGGCAGCACTGAGAACGCGCACCACGCCCGGAGCGGAAAACGCGTATCAGGTCACGGCGACCGTCGCTGTAAGCACCGGGTCCGGGCCAAGAACCGTGCACGACGGGTGTGTTCCTCCGGGGGTATCTGGCGAAACTGACAGAACCGCAGTATACCAAGATGGAAGCAGTGTCGCTCGAGACAGATGCGGCGAGATGGGTTGTTCCCAGCACTCGTCATGGGCTATCCACATCTCCGCTCTCACCATCAGAATCTCGGCACCCGGATGATCGCCACCAAGCGTGCGTGCCCCACCTACGCGAACGCGTTATTTGCAGCGCGAGCGACGAGCGTGGTCGTTGTTCAGTTGTGTAGGTCGTCGTGGGTCCCGGTTTTCCACAGGCGTGTTCGTCGAGGACGATGAACGTGGCATCGGAGCCATTACGTTTGGTGGTGCCTGCGACCCTGCAAGCGGGCCGCCTGCTTTCAGAAATGACGAAACATTCGACTGACTTTTTCATTCGAGCGAGAGCGCGAACGACAGCCAAGCACCCTTTTTCGCATGAGAGTGGGGATTCATCTGCGCACATGAGCAAGTATCTAACAGATCCAACGCCATTTCAGCTAATCTGAGAGAATGTCAGCATACGAACGCTTCTTAAACATCAAATGGATTTCCCTTGCGGTTGGTTCAGACCTCCATGCTGACCGCCGCGATGGCGGCGGGGGGCCGCGTTCTTGTTTGCGCTCTCTTCGGGCGTACTATTCGGTGGCACTAAGGACTTCTCGTGCACCGGTGGGTTTATCCCTGCACGGGCCCAGAATGCCATCCTAACGCTCCCGAACGAAGTCTTGGATTCCGGAGCGCTCGTCCACCTGACGAAATTTTCGCGTACTTTCGACAAGATCTCCGATGCCTCGACGGACGGAGGCTGTACTGAGCAACCTCCTACACAAACAAGCAGTACGTTTTCATAAGTCAGGTGCACTCGCCCTTTCGTTTCTACCGGAGTTCTTCGCGAGCAGGTGATCCTTGTCACGGTAATGTACGGTCAAACATCAACTTCGTCCCGCGTTCGCCAGAGCGTGGCCTAGACTTATTTCGGGGAAAAAGAGGTTCTCTTCGCCATTAATCTGCGGTGTCCGCAATAACAATGCCGGACATTGGACATCGTCGCGGGACCGCCACAAGACCTTCCCAGACGCAGTAGATCGGTGCGTGATCAGGGGTCGAATATAGCGATTGCTGGGCCTTACTTGCTACTTCCGGATTCGCAGTCAAAAGTGTTTCCATCATTTGAGAAAACGCCGCTCGCTTCTCCCCCCACCGGGTTCTGTTGGATTCAGTGTTCCATTCGTCTTGTCGTAGCGTACGAGGTAACCAAGAATCGCTGCATCATGGTCTGTAGGTCGTCTTTTCGGGCGTTCGTGCATGCGGGAATGTCCCCAGTTGCTCGGTGAGTATTTCAAACGAAGAACACGCGTGTGGTTGATGACCGTGGTCGGTTTCCGCACACTCGCGACCCTGATTCATTTCGGCATGCTTTATGGCGGACGGGCGCTTCGAGTCTTCTACGCGAGGCAAAGTTTTCCCGATCCGTTAACTGCCTATCATCAATGTGCTTGGTATGGTATGCAGGGTGGTCGCCACATCCAGTCTAGGCAGAGTTGAGGCTACGAATCGGTTTGCAGGTTTTTGGTGCAGGCATTTGAAACTTGCATGTTGCTGTCCTCCCGTTATTCTTCTTTTATCTCCAGCCACGGCAATTATCAATTGGTCTCAAGGACCGTCGTACCCCGATACACGCGGAGAGTGTAAGGTTGACGTACTAATGTTTCACCGAATGCGTTCCCTGCATTTTTTTGTGCGATTGTGGACCGTCCGACTGGTGCAAGGTCAAAGCGAGACACTGTCATGGTCACCAGCGGAAATGTTGAGCGTAGGATCAAGGTAAGGAATAAAGGCACGAATTTCATTTCAACCATAGCAATGCTGTTTTTGATGCCTATGTTGCGCCCGGTCTGTCTAGACCGTGCACGGGGCGTAAGGGGCCTCGGGGACGACCAGCCAAAACGCCACTGAGCCTAGGCCAGTCCTAGGCACAAGGTAAGGAGAAAATTGGGTCTCAATTCCGCCTGGGGCTGTTGCTTTGATGCCTGGTCGAATTGTGTCTAGGCTGTCCACAGGCTTACTTAAGGACTCTTGGGGATCCTAATGCGCTAGCTGAAACTAGCCCACTAGCTGAATGTCTTTCGTCCTCGCAGTGAATGCAGGTTCCTCCTCGCTCAAGATCTCGCTCTTCCAGCGAGTACCGAAGGATCCGAAGGCCCCACGCCTTATCTTGATATCTACCATTTCCTCCATCTCCGCTCCCCCAGCCAAGGTGTCGTTCCAACATGCCAATTCGGCAGCCAGAAGTTTTGACTCCCCCGAGCCCTCGATTTGCGATCATGAATCCGCGTTCATTTACTTCCTGGACCATCTCAAAGAGGACGTAAGCATTGATCGCCAACAGATCAAGCGCATCTGCCATCGAGTGGTCCATGGCGGGGATTACACCGAGCCTACAGTCATCACGGAGGAGTCCTACCATCACATCGAGCTATTATCTGACCTCGCTCCTCTGCAAGTGTTCCAGTTTTAACCCTTTTAGGTGTTATCATGATCAAACCCTTGACAGACACAACGGCGCTGCGCTATCGGTCATGAGCGCCTGTCTCAAAGCGATGCCGCACGCACTGTCGATTGCATTTTTCGACACGGCATTTCACAGGGACTTGCCCCCACATGTCTCGACGTATGCTATCGACCAGAAAATCGCGCGAGAACGTGGGCTGAGAAAGTACGGCTTCCATGGGTTGAGCTGCAAGTATCCATTCCTGGGTGGTGTCTCCGCACGCTCATATTACAACGCTCAGATGCCTTCATTAGACGCGTGGTTGCCAATCATCTGCACAAGGTTTACCCCTTTATCGAAACGTCGAGGTTTGCTACTCACACAGACGTTCCATAGGACGAAAGTAAATTGAATATCATTGCACTACATCTTGGATCCGGAGCGTCTGTCTGTGCGATTCGGGGCGGAAAGTCCGTCGATACATCCATGGGCCTTACTCCATTGAGTGGGTTACCCGGGGCCACCAGGGCAGGAGATGTCGACCCCAGTCTTATTTTCCATTACACAAGTGAACCCGTGAGCCGGTTGAGTTACGCCCCTTTGGAATCCAAAGAGATCCACGTTACAAAGGTCTGCTTCCTCCCCCCATTTTCCCTAGGCTCACCGCGAGAATCCTTAGGCGGAAGAAATCCTCAATAGTCAAGCAGGCTGGAAAGCCTTGGCAGGCACCACCAACTTTGGAGACATCACCAGGAAGGCTGATCTCTCCGCGTCACCATTGGCTACGGCAGAAAATCCCTACACGCTTGCCTTCCACATCATGCTCGATCGCGTGTTACATTACGTTGGGGCGTACCACCTTTCCCTCCGCGGCAACGTTGACGCATTGGTATTTGCTGGTGGGATAGGGGAGCGAAGTCGGGAATTGCGGAGCGCCGTCGGGGAGGCAGTCCATAATTTGGGATACTCGGCTGTCAATGAGCACGTGAACATGGTGTTGGAGAATCGTGAGGGCGTCGTTATCGACGTTGGACAGGATGACGGGGGAAAGCGGCTGTTGGTGTGTAGGACAGACGAACAGTTTGAGATGGCGAGAACCTGCTCGCTTATGGACACGTTATGGGCATGACAGCGGTACGTTGGCGTTTGTACGAGTACAGAGATCCAGGCGACTTGGCGCCTCGGAAGGACGTAGTGACCACGATGGGTGTAGTGGAATACTCAGGACTGGAAAGCGTGTGCCTTGGTTACCAAGATCTGTGCGACTACCGCCGATCTCAGTGTTTCCAAGTTTTTTTTTGGGGGGGAGGGGAGCGAGACGACCGAACGCGATGGCGGCAGTCGGACAAGCCAACTAGACGCCATTTTTGGAGCGTTGTTCAGATGACTTCGTGTTTCATCTCCTCCACGGCGAGCCTCGGGTTGCAGCTTGCTCGGACTCCTGGGAGTACGGGCCTCGGCTTCGAGTCGACTCTATGCCTTGCCAAGTTGACGTCGAGTGATTACTTGGCAACATGCAGAGACCGTGACCATCATCGAGTACGCAAAGTGTGCACCCGACGACAGTACTACAGCGACCATACCTCACCCTGGGCAAATAGCTTGGTCTCCTTCAGTCGTACCAACTCGCCCCCAAGCGTCGGACGTTCCCCCGTTGCTAATTGCAGTCCAGCCAGACATTGTCAGTGACCCCGGTGAAGAGAGTGACGTACTTAGAATGTCGGGCAGCCACGGTCGACGATCACCACATGGTTCACCACCGCCAACAAATTCATTGCATAAAACCCGAAAGTACAGATCGGTATAAAATTACACGACATCGACGAAAAAGTATCCCAACCTGCGAATACATACTACGCTCAAAGACCTCACAAGCACAGAGAAACAAAGACGGTCGAGGGGGGAGTACGAATGCGAGCCTGCGCACGAACGTTTATCTCACACCTAGCCAGTGCATCGCGGCTTTCCACACCACGAACGGTATCGGCAGCACAAAACCAGAGGGTGGGTCTTTCTTGACTGATCGCTCGTGAGCCGCGGCTCTTGCGAGCTCAGATTCCCGTCGAGCCCTCGCGAGTTCTTCTTGCAGCTGGGCGTTCTTCTGACGATCGACGAGTGCACGTTCCGCCGCTTCTGCCTCCAGGCGTCTTCGATAGTTCTCAGAATCCACGACTCGTCTGTGAAGGTCTGCAAGCTCCGTCTCCATCTTCTTCTTGCGCTCGTGCTCTTCCGCCAACCTGGCCTTCTCTTGGGCCTCGAGCGCCAACGCACTGGAGAGTTCCGCAGCACGTCGTGCCTCCGCAGCCCGACGTTCCTTTTCTGCTATCTCTTCCTCCATCGCCTGGCGAACGAGGGCAACTTCTTCCTCGAGATGCTTCTTGAAGGCTTCCTCGTTCAGCCTGGCTTGCTGTCGTTCTTCGTCCAGGTTGGCGAGGGCAGATTCCCAAGCCTGCCTAGCCTCGTCTGCCTCGCTCTCTCTCCGGGCGTGATCTGCCAAGGCAGCCGTCTCCTGGCGTTCGCGTGCAAGCTGTTCCTGCAGGCTCAGTCTGCGCTGTTCTTCCTCCCGTAGTTTGAGGCGCATCTGTTCCTCCAGCTGTTGAATGCGCGCCTCTTCGGCTTTCTGGTAAGCGAGTGCCTCCTGTTCCTTCTTGGCGTGAGCCTCCTCCAGGGTGCGACGCACGCGATCCGTTTCCTCGAGGATCTTCCTCTGGTACCTCTCCTTCTCAAGCTGGAGGGCCATGTTCTGCTGCTCGACAAGGTGGGCGTGGGCTTCCGCCTCGGCCCGACTGGCGGCGGCAGCCTCGCGCTCGCGGCGCTCCTGATCAGCGGCGACCCTCTCTGCCTCCTGTCGGGCCTTTGTGATCTCGTCCTGCAGGCGGGCTCTTTCGCGTTCCTCCGCCAGTGCTCTCGCCTTTTCCTCCTCCTCCTTGACCTTGGCCTGATGCTGGAGCTCTGCCTCGAGCGCAAGAGCCCGCTCATGTTCTGCTTTGATCTTCTCTGCCTGCTCCTCTTCGGCGTGTTGCTTCTCGGCTTCTGCCCGCAGCACTTCTTGCTGCAGCGAACGCAGGTGCTCCTGGTGCCGCGTTTCTGCGAGTCTGCGAGCCTTGCGCTCCTCCTCTAGCAAACGCGCCTTTCGTTCCTCCGCTTCCTTCTTGCTCTCCAACAGCTCAGACTCGCGCCGTGCGTGTTCGGCCTGAGACGCCTCCATCTCGTGGCGGGCCTGGGAGACCTGCTCCTGCAGCCCTTCAAGCTGCTGCACGTAGTGGCGATTTTCGTTCTCCATCGCCGCGATCCTAGACTCGAGACGTGATTTCTCTGCCATAAAGTCTGCCGCCATGCGCTCGGCATCGTGTTGTATGCGGTCGATCTCCCGACGCTTCATGTCGACCTCATCTTGGAGTTCTGCTCTGGTCTCTTCGTCCTTGGCGCGCATGGCGGACTCCATCTCTTGACGGAGCTTCTTGATCTCTTCGTCGTGTCGGTCGGCCTGTTCTTTCAACGCGCGTGTGAGCTCGGCCCCGGCAGCGGTATGCGCGAGATCCTTGCGCTCGTTCACGAGTTCATGCTGAATCAAAAGGGTCGCCGCCTGCGTGTTGATCAAGTGACGGAGGATCGACTGCGACGACGGGCGGGTCCCGTCGTGCCGAAGCAGCCGCGCGCCCTTTTCGATCACGGGCTTGAAGAACTTGTCGTTGGTCGCGAGCTCCTTCTCGCGGGCCTTGCCGATCTCGGGGTCGACGTTGGACCACATGTTGGTGACGATGAGGACGTTTCGGAGGGTGCTGTCACCGCAGAGTTCGCGGAAGATGCGAAAGTTGCGTTTAGAAGTGCCACCCATGCGGACGTCGGAGATGCGGTGCATGTAGATGATACCGGCGAGCTTGGCGCCTTGTTCGTAGCTGTGGGGGAGTGGGTCTGTCTGCGAGGACGGAGATGAGAGGGACTCACGTGTTGGAGAGGTAAGCTGCGATGGAGGAGAGGATGTCGGTGTCGCTGCGGGTCGTGTCGTCGAATCCAGGGGTGTCGATCAGGGTGACGATACGCCCGTTGAGGAGGAAGGGCTTGGACGTCCGCACTTCGGACGTGCAGCTCTCCAGGCCACGACCGACGGGCAAGTCGGACCCGCTAGCGAGGTTGATAAACTAGACGGGACGGTCAGCGTGGCGTCGTCGAACGCGCGGGGAGACGTACGGTTGATTTACCACTTCCAGTGGCGCCCATCACGCTGTGAAACGCGCCATGTTAGAGAACGGTGAGGGTGTAGGAAAGGTCGCGTACGCGATTCGAATCTCCTTTGCGCGAGCAGCCATACTAGTCGGGTGGGAGAGGGTTGTGACGAGCTCAGGCAAGAATGAGGGGACTTATATGCCCCCACGCGCACGCTGTTCACATTGTGCAGGGTGACGAGGTGCGAAAACACCGTTACAGCGTTTCTCTTGATCGGATATTTGACGGGCCACGATGAATCCTGCAACCCTGAACGAGGTGACGGCGATGTCGCGGAGCCACAAGGTGAACAGCATACGATTGGTGGGTTCTAGCATATCGAGATTTGACGAGAAAAAGAATAAACACGGAGAATATGACGAGCCAGCTCGCAAGAGTACAAAGCGTAATCACCCCTCCTTGACCTGCAGTACCTCCTCAATCCTGCGCAACTCTGTCTGATAATCCGACGCAAGGTGAGACGCTTGGCTCTGCGCCTTTTGCAGCTCGGCTTCGACCCTGCGCATCTCCTCCTGGAGTTCTCTCCGCGTCTCCTCGTCCTGGCTTCGCTCAGCGTCGGCCATCTCCTCCCTGAGTGCCTCGAGGTCCTTCTGGTGTCGGGCACACAGCTCTGACATTTCCCTGTTGAGCTGCTTGTATGCGGCTGTCTGTGTGATGTCTATGCCTTCGCCGAGTTCGCGCTGAATCTGGAGCACGACGGGGTCCTTGTCGACCAAGTTCTGGATGATGTTGTGCGCAGAGTGCCTTGTGTTATCGTGGCGGAGCATGTGAGCGTGCTTATCGAGGATCGGTTTGAAGAAGATGTCTTTGGTGGCGAGTTCCTGTTCGCGAGCGATTCCATCTTCCGCAGTGACTGCGCTCCACATGTTGGTGACGAGGATCACGTTGGGGTATGCTTCTTCGCCACAGAGTTCCTGGAACATTCTAAAGTCACGCCGGGCAGAACCCCCGACCCTGAGGTCAGAGATTCTCTGCATGTAAATGACACCGACAAGGCGTGCGCCTTGCTTGTTGCTGTTCTGCCGGTCAGACGGGGGTGGATGGACGGAGAGAGGACGTACGTGGTGACGAGGTAAGCGGCGATGAGTTTCAAGACGTCGGTGTCTGTCATGGTTGTGTCGTCGAAGCCGGGGGTGTCGATGAGGATGACCTGCTGTCGACCGACATAAAATGGGAGCGAGGTCTGCACCTCGTTGGTGCAGCTTTCGAGACCGGCACCTTCACGAAGGTTTGAACCCGAGGCGAGGTTGATGAACTGGAGGGGGGGTCATGAGCGGACATGGGGAGAGATTTGTACGGACAGACCGTCGTCTTGCCACTGCCAGTTGGACCCATGACGCTAATGTGACTGATAAGCAGAGAAAGAGGGAGAGCGTGGTCGAGCTGGGGACGTACGCGACATGGACTGTCTGTGGTGCGATGGGTGAGAGGGGTGGCTTTGGTTCTTGGTCGTCAAACTTGTCGAGCTGCTTTCTGCGAGTGCAAGGCAATATTTGACCCATCGCTGGCGAGTTGAGAGAGTGTAGCACGTGTAATCCTGACTTGCATGTCTTGTTCGAACACGCGTTTACGATAAAAACAGCGATCTAATCTAGTCCAGAGAAAGGAAAAAAAAATTATAAAAAAGAAAAAAAAAAAAAAAAAGTGGCCTGATGTTGACGACGACATGTGCGCGCCCTATAAAAAATTCGCTTGCGTCGCTTGAACACACCAAAAAGTTATCCCAAATGGACGTCGTACTTGACATTTGCGACAATCTCATCCTCGACGTTGCCTGGGCTCGTTTACGTCCCCTCAACGATCCGCTCGCAGACAACATCCCCGCCAACGCGACCCTCCCAGTATCGCCCCAGTCCGCATGGCCCAGAGACTATGTTCCGAGACAGCTCTTGTCCCTCTTCGTAATCACCCTCCTCGGCATACACGTCCTCTACTTTCTCTTCGCCGGCCTCTCCTACCACTTCATCTTCAACCACGAGATGATGCGACATCCCCGCTTCTACAAGAATCAGGTCAAGGCTGAGATACAATGCAGTCTCAAGGCATTCCCAACGATGACCCTCCTCACCCTCCCTTGGTTCCAGGCAGAAGTCATGGGCTACTCTCGTCTCTACGACAACGTCTCCGACTACGGATGGCCCTACCTCCTCTTCTCCATCCCCTTGTACGTCCATGCCCACCCATCCCCGTCTGCGCTCACTCCTTCCAGCTTCCTCCTCTTCACCGACTACCTCATTTACTGGGTACACCGCATCCTCCACCATCCCTTGCTCTACAAGACCATCCACAAGCCACACCACAAATGGATCAGTGCGTCCCCTCTTTCCCCGCTTTCCCGTCCGTTCACTCCCCTCCAGTACCGACCCCCTTTGCATCCCACGCTTTCCACCCCGTCGACGGCTATCTACAGTCCGTCCCATACCATCTATTCATATTCTTCTTCCCTCTACACCGTTACCTCTATCTCGCTCTCTTCGTCTTCGTCAACCTCTGGAGCATATTGGTATGACGAGCCCCTTTCCTCAGTCGTTGGTTTATCGTCATATTCGTGCAGATTCATGACTCCGATATGATTACCGGCCATCCGCTTGAACACGTCATCAACGGTCCCGCACATCACACGTTGCATCATCTTTACTTCACGGTTAACTACGGTCAGGTACCCACAGCCTCTCTGATATAGTTTGACGCCCCCTAATCTCCCGCCGTCAGTACTTTACCTGGGCGGATCGCATGTCTGGCTCGTATCGACAGCCAGAATCACAACTCGATCCGCTGCTCGAAGTCCCAGGGGAGAAGAAGACACAATGAGTTATTCATCGCCCAACATAGACTCTTGTACACACCTCGGCCTCGGAGCCATTAATGTGTGATCATAACATTTTCAATGCATGCTCTCTTTTTGCTTTGAGCATTACCGAATTCATAATCGTCTCCATGAGCAATACATCACGCCCCGCGTTTAATCTCTGGGCTCTGACCAGACTCGTATCCCCTGCCATCGCTGTGAATGACGTCATGAGTTAGTCTGAGCCGTGTCTGCTGCGAGCCTGTCCGAGACTGTGTCGTCCACACCACAGTCACGCACGACGGTGACCTCTGTGCGGACATGGCAACGGGGAGGCAGCAGCAAGGCCGACACGGCGGTGTCCTCGGACGAAGAGCACCAGGGATGACTCGGGCTGGGCACGTCCTCGCAATCCTGGGCATGAGTGTGTGAACGGCAGACAACCCGGAACGTGTCTGTGAGAGGTTCCGGGATGGCGGCGAGCCGTCTAGGAACTGATGCAGAAGCACGCGGAACCAGCGTGACAATGTTCGTGGAGGCGGTGAGCGTCTGCGAGACGAAGAGAGAGCACCGAACTGCCTCTGTCGTCGAGGGCGGTGCCTCGTTGCTTGTTCGTGGTCGTGGTGAGAGACGTGGATGGGCGCACAACGCGCTGCGTGGCGTGAGAAGGACGACCAACTCCTCCTCCTACCACATACCGCACACACCGCACCATGTCTTTCTTTGGCACCGCTGCCGAAAAGGACATCGAGGTCTCAGAGCCCCCCTCCGATTCCATATCCTCGCTCGCGTTTTCCTCAGCAGCCGACTATCTCGCCGTCGGCAGCTGGGACAACAATGTAGCCCGCCTTTCTTTGCCCTCTCGCTACCCACTGACGTGCGGTTCAGGTTCGGTTGTACGAAGTCGGTGCGGGCGGTCAGACGCAGGGAAAGGCCATGTACGGCCACCAGGCCCCAGTACTCGCCGTGTGCTGGAACAAGGTGGGCCATATCATTTCCCCTCGTTCGAAACCCCCTCAATCGCCCCCAAGGATGGCAATAAAGTGATCTCAGGCGGTGCGGACAACGCCGCACGCATGTTCGACATCACAAATGGTCAAACGTCCCAGGTCGCGCAGCACGATGCACCAGTAAAAGTCGTCAAGTGGATAGAAACACCTCAAGGTGGGATTCTAGCCACCGGCAGCTGGGACAAGACACTCAAGGTTCACCTACACTGCCATGCAAGGACGCGACGCTGATCCCATCTACGCACAGTACTGGGACCTCCGCTCCGCAACGCCTGTCGCCACAGTGCAATTACCGGAGCGTTGCTACACCATGGATGCCCAATATCCTCTCCTCGTCGTTGGCACGGCGGAGCGTCATATTCAAATTTACAATTTGACGAGTCCATCCACAGCGTACAAGGTCCGTTCATGATGCCACATGTCCAACTGCACCCGTTTCACGCTGCATGATACAGACCATCACATCGCCTCTCAAGTGGCAGACCCGCGTCGTGTCTTGCTTCACCAACTCCCCAAGTAATGGCTTCGCTGTCGGAAGCATTGAAGGCCGCGTGGCCATACAGTACGTCTCTGTCAGGCGTCCTTCTCATCGTTGACATGTCTTGCGCAACAGATATGTTGAAGACAAGGATAGCACGTGAGACTGTTTACCAATCAAGAGCTATAATTCTCTGATGTCTTGCCAGAAATAACTTTTCTTTCAAATGTCACCGTAGAGATCAGACCCCAAACGCAAAAGATCAATCATTGGTGTATGCTGTGAACGACATCTCGTTCCACCCCGTTCATGGAACTTTCTCGACTTGCGGTCCGCATTTTACCCTGCAACGTGTTTTCGCTTATGCATCTATGAATAGGCTCCGATGGAACGATTCATTTTTGGGACAAGGACGCACGCACACGGCTAAAGAGTAGGTGCTTTTGTGTGACGTGTGGACGTGCTTTCACCCTCGTGTGTGTTGCACAGCGTTTGAACCTGCGCCCGGCCCGATCAGCGCGACGACGTTCAACCGTAATGGCACCATCTTTGCGTACGCTGTCTCGTACGATTGGTCCAAGGGACATAGTGGGATGACCCAGGGTCATCCCAACAAGCTCATGCTGCATGCATGCAAGGAGGAGGAGGTGAAGAGACGGCCAAAGAAGTAGACAATGTCGCCCTTGTTGCCGGTAAGCGTATCTTAGTTCAAAAAGGTTGTACATACTTGCTTGCCCTGTCCTTTTCTCGATGTACAATAATACCACCTTACTGCTTGGCATGGTCCCACCTCGTTTTGGTATCGTTTCAGAGGTTGGCGTCAATGTTTGAACGAGCTCGGACCCCACGAGACATGCTGCATACTGTATCACCGGACTACGCACTACATGCACGAGCAACGACAATAAAACAACACATCACATATCCGGCCGCAAATATTTCGAAACAATCTCTGACACACGATCGTCTCATCCCAACACCGTTTCAGCATCTCAAGGACGCTCCAACTCGCTGACAACTCACCCAGAGCCTGGACGAAACCGCTTTCCTCCGTGGCGTGGCAAGAGAAGAGGTACCGACCGTGCATCGAGCGTCCTGCTCCCCTCCTCTGTCAAACGCGCCAAGAAGCGGTTTCAAAAGAGGGGAAGAGCCAGCCGATGTACCACTCGCTTCTACCGCACGGAAGAGGTGCGAGCGGCAGTACCCCACGTTCACGAAGCAGGCGACGACGGGGAGACGCGCGGCGAGTTGGCGGACAAGGATGACGCCTAAACATTCGGGACGCCCGCTCGTCAGCGAATGGGTTTCGCGCTGGGATTATGAACGCCTCACGTTTGGTTGACGTCGTGGCGACCGACGCTGAATCGTGTGATGGATCAGGCGTTTGTGACGTGACGATAAGGACGGACCTGGGGCCGCATGTCTGGTCGAGGATATTGGTCCGTTTATCCGAGTCGTTCAAGCCGTCGACAGCGAGATGGTGTGCGACGCTCGATACGACGATTAGGCGTGATACCGAGTCTGCACTCGACGCGTCCACCAAGTAATCATGGCAGGAGCAAGGTGTGCAACAGCCCAGTGGAGAGATGGTTGACCTGCAACCTATCGCGAGGGATGAGATCACTCGGGCGCAAGACAAAAAAAAAAAAGAGCAATCGTAAATCACACGTCGTTTTCCAATCGTCCGTCGTCTGAAGGTACGCTGAGAAACCCACGCTCGCGACGAGCAGCCTCGGAGCCCAGCCCGACGTTGGATCTGGTGACGACGAACGCTTTGAAGGGAACGTCGCCCATTGCTTGTAGAAAAATCAACCTAGGTTGAACGTGCCCATGGTTGCGGGGAACGTTCGAGGTTCGACCCGAGAGGGAAATCTTGTTTGTGCGCGTTCGCTGGGACTCGCATTCGGTACAAGCTGAGACCAACGTGGCGACACTGAATGGTTATCATCTCGCGTAGACGTCTGCTGTGTTTTGTGTAGTTCGAACTTGGAGCGGGATCGCAGTTTCCGGAAGAAGTCGCCGCAAACTCCGTTCCCCACAATGTTGATAGTGAGGTGAATGGATTTCTGCTTGTCGAAGGCGGGTTGGCGTAATGGTAACGCGCTAGTTTCCGGCGCTAGAGATTCTGGGTTCGAGTCCCAGGCCTGTCGCTTTTTGCGATCCCGAATTCCTCCTCGATCTTGCCAGCAGAACAAGATTAATGATTCTTGACACAAAATGTACTTGTACACGGTAGAGCTGGAATACATGCCTAAAGTTACTCTTACACAACCTGGACAATGACAATCAAGAGACGGATGCTCGATCAAATCTGTCCCAACTATACATCAAAAGACGGGAGTATCAAAGGTGCCGTCAGGATCTAAAATGCATGGTCACGGATTCGCATATGGGCAACATGGATTAAATGTCGACTTACCCCGTCCTTCGCGGTAAATAAAGTCTCTGTCCTTTACTGCAAGGTGCATGATGTAAGCCGCTGTCTGATGGGCCTCGATCGCGACCTTGGGGTTGTGGGGTGCTGCAACACGGACGGCGGCTGCGGCCACGTGATATCTTGAGACGCTATTGCATAGCATCATCTGAGCCTCTCGTCAGCACAGGCCAGTAAACCAGAACGAACGAAACGAACGTCGAAAGGAGACGTCGTGGTGCCTTCTTCTTGATATCTGTTCTACTTCATTATCCCTGAGACCTAGTCAACAGGTATGGAAACTCACCCTCCGATCGTCATCCTTGCGGTATTGGGCCGACCGAACAGCAAACCCTTCAGCTCGACCGGATAACTGTGATAGTTGATGATGATGGGTTTATCGGGAGTGAAAAGTGAGTCAAAGGCTTCATTGCTGAGCGCGTGGGGGTGACTCCCGGCAGGACCGAGGATCATCAAGTCCGTTACGTTCACGACACGTACACGGAGAGCGGAGCATCTCTTGCGGAGGAGTGCTGCCGCCGCGATCACCTCGAACGTAACTTCCGTACCGATGCCAACGAGGACGCTGCGCTCTTTGTCAGGGGCAAACTGTAAAAGTTAAAAACTCTCGTACACATCTGGGCTGACTCCCTCGTCAACACTCGCAAATTTCCAAACAGAGGCACCAGCCACGCAATGCTTTACGGGAATGAGTCGCATGTCATCCCACGACAACCGGAATACATACACGATTCGCCTCCTCCGGGCTCAGCCATACTGTGGTCGGCTGCTTGCTACCAACCATGAGGTTGATGTAGTTTTTGGCCCTCAAGCAATGCGCCATAGTGGAAAGGAAACAATTCGCATCGGGCGGGAGGTAAACGCGTGCAAGCTTCGGCTTCAAATCGAGTAAAGCACCGATGAACGAAGGGTTCTGATGCGAGAAACCATTGTGCTCCTGCCGTGCCCAGGTGGAAGTCTCCAGGTAGTTGACAGAACCG